>CAUYQG010019275.1:0-14422 GCA_963574415.1 Tarsius wallacei
ACTCTACGATAAAGCTACAGTAATCAAAACAGCTTGGTATTGGTATAAAAACAGGCACATAAACCAATGGAACAGGATAAAGATTCTGGAAGCAAAGCCTCAATTCCTCAACCAACTCATCTTTGACAAAGCCTCCAACAACCACCACTATTGTTGGGGAGAGGAGAACCTATTTAGTAAATGGTGCTAGGAAGACTAGCTGATCACATGCAGAAGATTGAAACACCAATACACAAAAATTAACTCTAAATGGATCAAAGACCTAAATGTAAAACCTCAAACTATAAGAATCTTAGAAAATGCCAGGGACACCCTTATGGAAATTGGAACTGCCAATTCATGATCAAAACCCTAAGTGTCCATACCATAAGAAATAAGATAGACAAGTGGGACCTCATCAAACTGACAAGATTCTGCAAAGCAAAAGAAACCATGTGATCAGGGAAACAGCCCACAGAATGGGAAAAGTATTTGCCAACTATATATCTGACAAAGGTCTAACATCTAGGATCTACAAGGAACTCTAATGCGCCGAAAAGAAAAAAACAGCCCCATTAAAAGGTAGGTCAAAGACATGAATAGACACTGTATAGAAGATATACAGGCAGCCAGCAGAGATATGAAAAAGTGCTCAGCCTCACTAATCATCAGAGAAATGCAAATCAAAACAACATTGAGATATCACCTAACCCCAGTAAGAATGGCCATCATTAATAAAACAAACAACAGATCCTGGTGAGGATGCGGAGAAAAAGGAACGCTTCTACACTGTTGGGAATGCAAACTAGTGCAACCTCTATGGAAGACAGTGTGGCAATTTCTGAACAAACTGGAAATTGACCTTCCAAATGACTCAGCAATCCCCCTACTGGGAATATACCCAGAGGAACACAAATCATTTTACAAAAATGATACCTGCACACATGTTTGTTGCAGCTCTATTCACAATAGCAAAAAACATGGAACCAACCATGCTGCCCATTGAAGCTGGACTGGATTTCTAAAATGTGGTACATATACACAATGCAGCCATAAAGAAGGACAAACATGGACTTCGCAGCATCTTGGATGGACTTAGAGTCTATCTGTGATCTATCACAGAAACAAAGAACAGAGTACCATATGTTCTCACTTATAGGTGGACCTTGAACAATTATCATAATGCTATAAGAAAAGAATTGACATTAGTGGGAAACTGCTAGGGAAAGAGTAGGTGGGATTGGCAGTTGAGGGAAACTACCAGGGGAGGGAGGAACACAGCTCGTCAACAAGGGTAAATGCATAATGAACATTTGTATACCTAACCCTGAATTGTACCCCACGTCTTTAAAATAAGATTTTACAGATTAGACATAAAAGATTTAAAAGGTCAGTGAACTTGGAGACAAGGCAATCAAAAATACTTAAAATGAGGTACACAGAGAAAAAAATTAAAAATAGATAAAAGAGTCTAAGTAATCTGTGATACAATATCAAGCGGTTTAGCATACACATAATTAGGGTTTCAAAAAAAGAGGAAAAAGACAAGAAAAAATATTTTAAGGAATAATTGAATAAGTTTAAAGCACACAAAGCAAAAAAAATTATAATATTGAGAAGAAAAAAATAGATAAATCCAAAATTGTTGTTGGAGCTATCAGCTCCTTTTTCTCAGTGATTGATATTAGAAATGAAATAAGTCTTCACTTAACATCATTAATGGGTTCTTGGAAATGGAGACTTTAAGTAAAACAACATATAACAAAACCAATTTTTTTCTCATCAATATTATAACAAAATGACATTGAATAAAATGGCATTTGAGGACCTGCTGAACATTGTTTTGCTTAAAGTCACAGTTTAAACAAATGAGCCCATGAACAACATTAAATGAGGACTTGGGGTATAGAAATCAATATAGGTATAGAAGACTTGAATGGCAGTACCAAAAAACTTGAAGTATTGGACATTTCTTAAAAAAAAACCCCAACCATTAAAAACAGACTATAGATCCTTTTCAAGTACACAAGGAACATTTATCAAAAAAAAAATTAAAATCATAAGGGAATTAAATTACAGGTGACTAATAAAAAGACATCTGGAAATACCCAAATAGTTGGAAATTCAATTTCATAATTTTCTAAGAGTATTTAAGTTCAAAGAATAAGGAATAGGAGAAATAAGAAAATATTTTGAACTAAATTATTGTAAAAATGCAGCATATAAAAATTATGGGATGTATATAATGCACTCTTTAGAGTGGAAATTATGGCTTAGAGTGTTCATACTGGAAAAATAAAACAAGATAAAATCACTAAGAAAATTAAAAGCAATATAGAAAAATAAATGACACAAGAAAGTTGTTTCTATGGGGAAAAAACCAATAAAATTGATAAATCTCTAGGTAGAAGGATCAAGAAAAAAGAGAAGACACAATTAAAGAACATCACTACAGATCCTACAGACATTAAAGGATTTGTAAGGGAATATTATAAACTTATTCAAGGAGAAAAAAGAATCTGAATAGCCTGACAAGTAAAAATATTAAATTTGTAATTCAAATGTTTTTACTAAGATCCCAAACCCAAGATGACTTTATTGATTGCCTATATCAAGCATTTTTTAAAAATAGTATACCAATCCTACATAAATTATTTTAGAAGGTTAAGAAGAAGATACCATATCCCAGCTCATTTTGAGTCAACATTACCCTGATACAAAAACCAGATAAAGACATTATAAGAAAAGGAGAGTACAGATCCATCAACTACATTAACAAATAAATCCTTAAGACTATAATAGCAGCAAATTATATCAAGTAATATGTATAAAGTGTTTTATATCTTTACCAAGTAGAATTTATCCCAGAAATGAAAAATTGGCTTAACATTTGGAAATAAATCAATGCAATTTGATAAAATAATATTGGTAGACTAAAAGAAAATTAGAACTATCTTAATAAGTGCAGAAAACACATTCAAGAAAGTCAAATTCATGGTAAAAATTCTCAGTTTTTATAGAAGAAATTTGATCAAAACTCTAAAACTATCCTGACACTAACATCACATATACTTGTGAAAGAATGAATGCTTTTCCCCAAGGACTGTAAACAGAACAAAAATGTCCATACCCATCACTTTAACATTCTACTGGATGTCAAAAACAATGCAATAAGATAAGAAAAATGAACTAAAGTTACACATATTAGAAGGAAAAAGTAAAGTTGCTTTCATTCACAGATGGCAGGACAGTGTGTGTACAAAATTTAGAGGAATTGTGATACTATGACAATAGGCAGAAGGTACCAAAAAAAGTATACACATTTAAAGAAGGAAAAACTGTATTAAAATTGTGTTATTTAATATATACCAATAACAATAGATGAATACACATCACATTTGACTTCTGCAATTACAAGAGGTGCTCAAAATGGTTACCATCAGCATCCAGACACTTCTGATCACAGTGAACTAAAAGTAATACATAGATGACGTCTCTTAAAATGTGTATACATTTTTTGGCACCCCCAGTACATATTGGTTTTCATCCCAGCTCATAACTCCCATACTCATTGTTACAGTCTTTTCTTATAATGTTGGATTATGTTAGGCCTCAGAAGCAGGCCTCAGGAAACAGAATCTCTTCTCTCTCTGACCATCTGTTGTCCTCCTTTCATTCATCCAGTGCAGGATTCTAATCTGACTGTGGGTCTTATGAACATCGTTTCAGACAGAGTCCTGCCCCATACCCCACAGACCAAGAAGAATCTGGACAGACCCTGCCAGAATCTGGACAGACCCTGTTTAGATCATGTGCTTTTGTTCAATCACATTTCTGCATGGTTATCCATGCTTCAATCGTGGACGACGACCAATGAAGTGTCTAAAAAAGGCACAAAGGACAGGGTTTGAGAGCTCCCAGGGAGCTGAACATGTGGAGGCTGACAGGAAAAACTCATCCACATGTCAGAAGAGTTGTCACTGCAACTTCACAGTGACAGAAGCTCCTGTGCTTGAGATCCTTCCAGACCTCACCTATGTATCTCTTCATCCAGCTGTTTATTTTGTAGCCTTTGAAATATCCTTCTTGGCCAGACACAGTGGTTCATGCCTGTAATCGCAATACTCAGGGAGGCTGAGGCATGAGAATCACTTGAGCTCAGAAGTTCAAGACCAACCAGGGCAGTATAGTAAGACCTTGTCTCTACAAAAATAAAAATAAAAAGCCAGGCATGGTGGCACACTCGTGTAGTCCCAGCTACTTGGAAGACTAAGGTGGGAGGATCACTTGAGCCCAGGAGGTCACTCCAGACTGAGCAACAAACTGAGACCTTGTAGCAAAAAATAAAATAAAATCCTTCTTAATAAACTGGTAAATGGTAAATGTAAGTAAGTACTTTCCTGATTTCAGTGAGCTGCTGTTGTAAATTAATCTAACTCAAAGACAGGATCATGGGAACCCCAGCTTGAAGCCAATTGGTGAGAACTTTGCAACTGGGGGAAAGGAGGGCAAAGTCTTGGGGACTGAGCTCTCAGCCTGTGAGATCCAACACTATTTCCAGGTAAATAGAGTAAAAATTGAATTAGAGGACACCAGCTGGTGTCCACTGGTGGGCGGTGGGGAGAAACACCCACATTTGGTCACAGAAGTTTTCTGTGTTGATGATTGTTGTGTTGTGAAAGCAGAGGGGAAAACATGGTTTGAGACTGTTTTCCTGAAGCAGGAATCTACAAAAAAAATCTACGAGAGCTAGTAAGTGAGTTAAACAAGGTCACAGCATACACGATCAATAAATAAAGCAAGTGCTTCAGTATTCAAGTAATTTAAAAATGGAAATTGTTTACAATAACATCAACAAATGTAAAACACTAAGGGACAAATTTACAATGAAAACTACAAAACACTCCTGAGAAGACTAAAGGAGACCCAAATCAATGGAGAGACTTACCAAGTTCGTGGATTGGCATGGTCGGTATCATTAAGATTTCGGTTCTCTTCAAGTTGACGTGTAAATGCAATGCAACACCCACTAGGTGTTACATTGAGCACCCCCACTACTGGGAGACATTTTTCAAAATTGACAAGTTCTTCTACTTTTTAAATGAAAATGTAAAAGATGTAGAATAGTCAAAACCATTTCTAAGAAGAATAAGTTGGGAGAACTCACACTGTTTTCAAGACTTATTATAAAGCTACAGTAGTAAGACAGTGTAGTAATGGAGTAAAGATAAACACATAGATCAATGCAACAGAGCAGTCCAGAAATAGAAACATATGCACACGGTCAACTGATTTTTGGCAAAAGTTCCAAGACAATTCAAATGAGAAAGGGATAATCATTTTAACAAACTGTGCTGCAACAACTGTATATTCATATGGGAAAAAAAAAATCTTGGCCTCACACCATATCCAAATATTAACTTAAAATGGATCATAGACATAAACATAAAAGCTAAAACTGTAAAACTTATAGAAGAAAACACAGGACAAAATCTTTGCAATCTTGCAGTTGGTGAAGATTTCTTTAGATAGGATACAAAAAAATAATAATAAAGCATTGTTCTTAAAACTAAACCTTCTGCTTTTTTAAAGGTACTCTTAAGAAAAACCACAGACTTGGATAAGATATTCATAATACCTACATGCGACAAAAGACTAATACCTAAATATATATCAGATATATATATGTATATAAATCTTACAGTAAGATTTACTCAATCTATATACAATGAGACTTACTCAACAATAATAGGGAACAAACTACTGATAATTACAACATGAATAAGTCCCAAAAAGAAAGCAGATAAAAGTTATACTGTATAGTTATGATTATAGGAAACTTTAGAAACTAATCTAATCTATAATGACAACAGATCAGTGGTTATGTGAGTTAGGAAGGAGTGTTTGGCTGGAAAGGGAAGAAGTGTAACATTTGGGGTGATAGAAACATTCTACATATTGAATAAGATAGAGGTTATACAGGTGTATACATTTGTCAAAATTCATCAAACTGAGTGCTATTCAAAATGAATATATTTGATTGTATGTAAAATACATATCAGTAAAATTGGAAAAAATAGCAAAGAGATATATAATATCTTATTCCTAGCATTATACTCCTAAAACAATATGTCACATTTTATGCAAGACTTTGATTTAAAAGTTTGGTTCAAACTGTTTGTTAAGTCATTCCTGTTTTCCTCCTGTAAAAAAAAAAAGAAAAGTATATGTTCTGACAAGATAAAAACAATACTATATAAGTTACAATGAGAAGGTATGAGGAAGTATTTTCTAGCAAGGAGAATACACGTATTGTCTAAAAAGGAAACATGGACTAAAAAAGATGGAAAATATAGCTTCAATTCATAATAATTTCATAGTCTTATTATTAAATATCTACAATTAAATAATTTCTTAAGTTCATTTTAGTTTAGTAAATTCAAGCATGATAAATGAAATACATTTAAAGGCACATATAGTATAATCCTAGTTTATAAAATTATTTTTGGTTATTTATCTACTTGCCTACCACTTTCATTTCCATGTTTTTATCTGACTATGTGCATAAAAATATGTTTGGAACTATTCTAACTGAACCTTGTTATTTACGACCATTTTGAGTAAATAGTTGCTTTCTTTGAAACTTTCTGGATCACTTCAACTTTTTCTTTCCTCTCCTGTTTCAGTTTATTGCTCAAAAGTCATGTCCTTGGGCCTTCCCCAACCAAAGTTGAATTTTCACCATATCCAGCATTCTCAATCTCTCTTCCCTGACTTATTTTTTCTCTAATGAACTTATCACCATCTGACATACTATTTTATTTTAAAAAATATTTAATCAACTTTATTGTGATATAACTTGCATGCAATTAAGTGTAGTGGCCTGTGGTTTCCTTTTCCTGTGATTACTTTTTTCGATTTTAGTATCAGCGTAATTCTGACCTCATAAGATGACTTGGACTCAACATGAGTTTGTATAAGATTGGTATTATCTTTTCCCTAAATATTTGGTATAATTCACTGGAGAGGCCATCTGAATCTCGAGTTCTCTGTGTGGGAAAATTCTTAGCTATGTATTCAATTTCCTTAGTTGACTGTTAGTTTTGTCAGTTTAGTAGCTTATATCTTTCAAGGAATTTGCACATTTAATCTACATTTTCAATTTACTGATATAAATTTTGTCATAATAATATTCCTTTATTATCCTTTAGTATCATTAATAATATCCTTTGATATTATTCTGAGTATCTACAGTCATGACTCTCTAGCATTCCTGATATTGGTAACTTGTGACCTCTTTTTTCTTGGTCAGGTTCACTAGAAATTTATCAATTTTACATATCTTTTAAAAAAAAACTATCCAAAACTAGAGATAGTTAAAAATAATGAAAAATAAAAGAACAGTTTGTAGTTCATTGACTTTCTCTATTATTTGTTCATTTTCTATCACATTGATCTCTGCTCTTACTTTTATTATTTCCTTCCTTCCATTTACCTTGGGCTTAATTTGCTCTTCTTCTTCTAGCTTTTTAAAACAGAATCTTAGATAGGTTTTAGTACTATTGTCTTCCCTAATTTTCTAATGCGAATATTTAAGCCTATAAATTTCCTGTGAAGCAGTTCTTTATTGTGATATTGATATATTTTATTTTCATTTTCATTCAATTCATAATATTTTCTAATTTCCCTTGTGATTCTCTCTGTGACCTTTGAGTTATTTAGAGGTATATTGTTAACTTTCAATATTTAACAATTTTTCGGGAATCTTATTATGAATTTCCAATTTAATTTCATTATGATCACAGAATGTATTCTTTATTGTTTCAATCATTTTAAACTTATTAAGACACAAAAGAATATGCACTGTATGATTTTAGTCATTTTAAATTTATTGAGAATTGTTTTATGGCCCAGAATATGGTCTCTCTTATTTAATGTTATATGTACATTTGTAAAGAATGTATATTCTGCTGCTGGTGGCAAATAATTCCATAAATGTAAATTAGATCCAGTTGGTTGTTAATGTTGTTCAAGTCTTTTCTTTTTTTTTTTTTTTGAGTTGGAGTCTCACTCCGTCGCCCAGACTGGACTATTTCCTGTCTGATTCTTCCATCAATTACTGATAGAGGAGTGTTGAAATACCTAACTATAATTATAGATTTGTCTGTTTCTCCTTCTGGTGTTGTTTTATGTATTTTCAAGCTCAGTCATGAAGCCAGGTGTTGCTTCGTGTATTTTCAAGCTCAGTTATTGGAAATAAACAGAGAAGATGGTTATGCTTCCTTTTATTTCCTTATCATTACAGCAATGCTTTATTTCATCCCTAGTAATATTTTTTCTAAAATAAGATGAGATTGGGTGCCTACAGGATTGTATGGCTGTAGACAATGGTAATATTCTTTGTTCTGAAGTCTTCATCTGACATTAATATAGCCATTCCATCTTTAGTATTATTATTTGCATGGTATATCGTTTTCTATTCTTTCACTTTTATGCTATTTATATTTTTTATGCAGTTTGACAATCTCTGTATTTTAATTGGAGTTTTTATATGATTTATATTTTATGTTAACATCAATATTGTTGGGTTTTAGTCTACTATCTTGCTATTTGTATTATCTGAGCATTGTTTATTTCTTTTTTCCTATTTTCTTTTGGATTAATCAAACAATTCTTATTATTCCATTTTTATTTTCACTATTTGTTGAACTGCATTGGTTCTTCTAGGGTCTACAATACACATCTTTAACTTATCACAGTATACTTTCAAATAATGTGCCTCCTCCCATGTAATATAAAGCCCTACAATAATATATTTCCATTTCCCCCTCCTGTCCTTTATGTTCTAGTTTCATAAGTTTTAGTTCTATGCATGTTATAAACTCTACAAAATATTACTCTTATTTTGCTCTGAATAATCAGTTATCGTTTTAAGAGTCAAAAAATTTTAAACATCCATACCTCAAGGCTCATGTTCCCCAAACTATGTACTGAAGCACCCTGGAACACTGCAGCAAACTCACAGAGACACCATTTTTTAGAAAAACATATACATACTTGACATATATTGGACATTTCATGAACCACCAGCTTGAGGTAGTTGATGGTTTCAATATTAGATTATACTACTTTCCTTTTATTGATGTCATATCTTAGGAATAGGCAGCTCTGTGATATAATGCAAGAATCACACAAAAATCAATGTGGAACACGCAATGAAGGGAGCAGTGTCTAATCTAATTGCAAAGTTTGAAAAACCTTGCAATACCCAACAGGCACACACACACTATTAGTAATTGTGATTACTTAACAACTAAATTGAAATATTGTATTTTCTTCCAATGTACATGTTTCATTTCAAATGGCTAGTAAGTTGTTCAGACATGAATACTTTAAGCTATATGGACCTAACTACTTAATAAATTGAAATGCTAAGTATTTCCTTTGGCCTATGGATGCTGTGAAAATTTGCTGAGTCACTAAGATACATGAATGTAGAAACTAAAAAAAAAAAAAAGCATGGGACCCTCTACCAATATTGTTAACCAGTCACTAAAAATAATGAATTACTTGGAAGGCTGAGGCGAAAGAATCACCTAAATCCAGCAGATCAAGGCTGCAGTGGCTGTGAGCATGCCTGGGCAACAAGAGTGAGACTCCAAGTCAAAAAAAAAAAAAGAATTAGATGATTTTCCAACTCACTTGGAAAAACTTCTATAAAGTATTGCTAGAAGAAGAGTAAGATTAAGAAAAGCAAGATTCAAAGAAATATATATAAAGTGAGCCCCTTTTTAACTCACTAACAAAATCCCCCAATTTGGGTAAATTCATATCCGATGTAATTGCCTGTAATTGTATGAGCTTGGATAAAATTAGGAACGAACACACACCAGGCTATTAATGTCGTTGGCTGGTGTGAAAGGAAGAAATGGGAAGAGAAGAGGAAAGGAAGAGATAAAATTTGTTGAGAGAGATAAAAATGAAAAAAGTGTTCAAAATTTTTAAATAATAACATTTATTTTTTAAAAATAATGCGGTTGTGTACAGTTGTGCACCTGCAAGTATAGAGATATGAGTATCATGTGATATGGTCACCTAAGTATGAACAGTGGTTGTTTCTGGGCTTTTAAATCATGTTGCTTTCTCATACTTTTCTATGCTATCTGAATTATTTACAACGTGTGTCTAATATTTTTGCAATTAGAAAAAAATCAAGGCTTTTTTTATTATTGAAAGATAATTTTAATCAAACCAATGTAGAGGTTAACCACCTCATGTCCTGGATCCTAAGATGGGTGAAGATGATCTTACCTGTCCTCCCACACTGGTTCAGTGTAGGAAAATTGCAGGTCAGTCTCCAGGCCATCTTCCAACAAAGATTTCCCAGAAGCCTAGAACTTAAAGAACTATCCAAGCTTCATGAAGACATATCTCCAGTGCTGGGTTCTTCTTGCCTTAAGTTCTAACCAGGTGCCCTTGTGTGACATAGTATCCTCTGGAAGAGGCGACTGGTGGGCTCAGTTGCCCAGGGCCCTTTAAGAATGCTTCCAATCACCCCTTTCCCCTTTTCTCATTCTTTCAGGGAACATGAGCATGGATTACAAAAAAAGTGAAACAAGTGAAGTTAAACTAAAGAAAAAAAAAGCATGTTAAAATTAGAACTTGCCATTATGTAGAATGGAAGCTTAAATCATTTTTATTTGAATGTTAAATAAAAGCATGACCTCAAGAGGTCAAAGGACTTAGAGAAATTTGGGTTACAGCTTTTTTAAAAGAAACTTTATTTAAAGAATAACTAGAAATTTTGATTGACCAAAAAGATAAGAATATATGACCATATTTAAATAATCCTACCTAATCACATCAACAACTTTTGATGACTCCAGAGGGCAAACCAGGCACATCATACATCTTCTTCCAAAGTAAAGATATTAGGAAAGAAAATAGATAAAATCCCTGACATTTGGTTGAAACTTTTTTACTTATTTCTGTAAATGATAGCTCACCAGTGAGTAATCTGTATGAGAAATGCCACTTAATCTCTCCCACATAGGCTTCTCGTCTTTAATGGACAGGAAATTAAACATTCTGAATTTTCAGTCACATCAGGACATGGGAGTCCCCTTTTTATTATACAGAGTTACTGCCTGACCTATGTCTACTTCAAGGCTTAAGCTGCCAGAAACTTCTGATACATCAGATCTGGTGACAGAAAAAAGGAAGAAGGAAAGTAGAAAAAAAAGACTTCAGTACAGGCATCAAATGATACCCATTACCAGCACTGATGAATTATTAATCAATAGCCCTGTGATCTCTGAGGGTCAGATCTATGTTCTATCATTGTGCTCAGCACACAGTAATGCTCAATAAATCTTTTTTGATTGAGTGAATAAGTAAATCCCTTCCATTGAACATGGAATTTGACAAATTGTAATTCCTTGTGATACACCCAGTTTCATTTAGCACATATGATCGGTGCCAAAATGTCAAAGTGAAAAGAAATAAAAATCAACCAAACATCTTGAGTATTTTAGTTAAGCAGCAAAAAAATGGTTAAGAATCTGCATTATCCAAAATGGTACCCACTAGCTATATGGTAATTTATATTTAAATTTAGTGAAATCAATTCCCCAGTTTCCCTAGCCAATGTCAAGTGCTCAGTAACCACATGTAGCTGGTGGCTATGGCATCATCAGACAGGACAGGTAGAGAACACATATCTAATTCCAGAACATTCGAAGCTATCAGGCAGCAAGATCTAAATTATTCCTTGAAACTTTTCTGTTTCATCTTGATATTCTATGATGTTATAAGCATGTCAGGGGTTTAAGGAATTTTCTAAATATGTGTCAGGGCCCCTTTAGGGAAAAGATGTGGGAAGTCAGGGTTTCCTGTGATTTGAACTTGTGAATATTACTCCAAGATTGAGGAGGACTTGTCAACACACATTGAAGCAGATCTAATATCACCTGAGGACAAGATCCTTCTCGTATTCATTTCTCTATTCCCTAGAACCTAAGAAATTGCACTTAGTAAAGGCTGAACAATGTCAAGTATGTATGTGACATAACAAATCACAGACTCTGATTTAAACATTTTACCTACCTCTCATGTATGACACATTTATTTCAGATGTCAGGAATATAGTAGATTTTGGTGCATATGGGATAAAAAAGGGCTTTCCTCTCAGTAACTATGTCTTCTTCTAGGGTCTTCTTCCTCTTTCCACCTCCAGGATTGTCTGTCTATCCTGTCCTTGATAGTATTGGGTTTCATCTCATGATGGTACCGACACAGAGTTTATGCTGATTGGCCACATGCCTTAGATTGGTAATGTATGTATTAAGTGACAATAAAATTTACTGTCCCTACTGATATCCCTCTGAGACTGAAAGGGGATGGTACTGATGGCTCCAGTGGGATGCCAGGTATAACCCAAAATCACCCATTTTTTTTTTTCCTTCTTTTCCAGAAGTCCTATGTTTACCTTTGTCTTTAATCTTTTGACCACCAGGAGATATCAACTTCTCCTCGGATTCTACACCACGGTTTCAATGAGCTCCAGACACCCTCAGCAACATGTTCCTACATGCATAGCTGCATTTGTGAACATTCATCATGCTCATTGAGTTCATATTGTTGATGCCCATTTATTAACCTAGTCCATGTTTACAATTTTTTATGACTTTATTTTATTATAGAGATGTGGGATACAAGTCAGGATTCGATACATAAGTAAACTACATGCAAGTGAATTCTGGGCCTCCAACTGGCCCTCGCTTCCTCTGGTTTAGGACCAGGTACCCTTTGTGTTGTTACATGCCTCTCCCCTCCTTCCCCCGACAGTGTCCCGCTACTGCCGTCCCTCCCTTATGCTATTGTGATTAATGTTCAGGTCCCACTTACGAGTGAGAACATGTGGTATTTGGGTCTTTGTTTCTATGATAGATCACTAAGTATGATTGTCTCCAACTCCATCCAGTTTGCTACCCATGTTTACAATTTTTTGAGTGACAATTCACTACAGAGGCTTATATACGAGAGGCCTGTACCATAGTATCAAATGATGATTCCTCACAGTTTGTCAAGCTGCCCAATATTGCAAGATAAGGTCAAGAATTTGTTAAAATGCCAAAGTGCAGTCCAGAGTAAGACAATTAGAAAGTTTCAATGAGAAGAGAATTCAGACTAGAGCTTAAGGTGACCAAGGAGGCACTGGAGAAGGGAGAGGATCCACAAAGGATGATCCTGGGGTCATTTGCCTGAATTCCCTATCAATCCCATCATTCAGGAAAGAATCTTTGGTCAGACCATTTTATAATTTTAAAGAAGATTGATTTCCATTCAGTAAATATTCTCCAATTCACTTAAATTAAGGAACAATGCTTCTTTGGCATTTTTCCCCAGCTACATTAGCAAAGGAGAGCTGAGTTACCCCTGATGCAGTTCTGTGTGACTGACAGCACTGATGAGATGTCCCCCACTGACCCTTGGGCAGCAAAGGAGCGGGGGTTCTCAGGAATAACGAAAAGTCTTTCAGAACACAGAACCTTCTCCGTAACCATTTATCATGTTCTTTCAGTCCTCAGCAAAGAGAAATAACTCCCTGCATTTGCTCTTTGAGTGATATAAAACAATCAATAATGTTTGTCTATGGCTTTTATCATGACCAGGATGTCTGAGGGAACAGGAAGTGAAGGATTTCACTGTGAACATTCATCATAGGGATCTCATCTTCCCTATGCAGGGTGGAAGGTGTGAGTTCTCTGTACAGGGCTCTGCCTTTTCTGTGTGCAGAATGGTAATGGTTTCAACAAAGAACAGACCTGCTCTGCTCCAGTGACAGCTTCTTTTCTGGGCCTTTGGGAACCTTCCCTCCAGGACTCATCCTGAGGGCCGGCATCAGAAGAGTGTCTCACGGGCTCCCTGTCAGTTCTTGGATGACTGCAGCCCTGGCCTGAGCCCTGGGTGTTGAACCACAGAGCTCCCCAAAAAGAGTGATGCAACCAGCACAAATGTGTCTCCTTTGCACATTCCATTATGTGCACTAATAATTGTGTGCCAGTAGAATGGAAGAAATTGAGGATCTGAGATGGGACAAGCAAACTGATCATCTCAACTATAAAATTACACATGAGATTATATCACATGCCTAAGCAGCAAGAAATAGAAGATTAGGTAAGAAGTCTGCCCTCTATTGGATATTCCTAGCCATAAGTCACCAGTAGGTCAAAAGTAAAACTGGTAGAGATGTGTTAAGATCTGAAGAAAGATACCTGCACACATGTTTATCGCAGCATTGTTCACAATAGCAAGAACCTGGAAGCAACCATGCTGTCCATCAAAAGAGGACTGGATTTTTTAAATGTGGTACATATACACGATGGAATACTACGCAGCCATAAAAAAGAACAAAATCATAAATTTCGCAGCAACCTGGATG
>CAUYQG010019277.1:0-17138 GCA_963574415.1 Tarsius wallacei
AGTGATTTGAATTCCTTCTGGTCTATTCTCAGAAGGGAAATTACGGGGTTGTATAGAAGGCCAATTTTTAGATCTTTTAGGAATCGCCAAACTGTTTTCCACAGAGGTTGTACTAGTTTACACTCCCCCCAACAGTGGAGAAGTGCTCCCTTTTCCCTGCATCCTCTCCAGCATCTGTTGTTTTTTGAGTTATTGCTGATGGCCATCCTGACTGGAGTTAGGTTGTATCTCAGAGTGGCTTTGGTTTGAATTTTTTTGATGACTAGTGAAGCTGAGCATTTTTTCATGTATCTGTTGGTTGCTCATGTGTCTTTTTTTGAGAAGTGTCTATTCATATCTGTTGCCCACTTTGTAATGAGGCTTTTTGTTTTTTTGTTTTGTTTTTTTTCTTTTCAGCACATTCGAGTAGTTCCTGGATATACAGTTGGCAAATATTTTTTCCCATTCTATGGGCTGTCTTCCCGCTCTCTTGATAGTTTGCTTTACATCGCAGAAGCTTTTCAACTTGATGAGGTCCCACTTGTATATCTTATCTCTTGTGGCATGAACATTTAGGGTTTGATCAGGAATTGGTTATTCCAATTTCCATAAGGGTATTTTTTGCATTTTCTAAGGTTCTTATAGTTTGAGGTTTCACATTTAGGTCTTTCATTCATTTAGAGCTGATTTTTGTGTATGGGGATAGGTGTCTCGTTTTCATCTTCTGCATGTGGTCAGCCAGTTTTCCCAGCACCGTTTACTGAATAGGTTCTCTTCTCCCCAGTGGTTGGTGGTGGAGGTTTTGTCAAAGGTGAGTTGGTTGAGAAATTGAGGTTTTGCTTCCAGAATCTCTATCCTGTTCCTTTGGTCTATGTGCCTGTTCTTGTACCAATACCAGGCTGTTCTGATTATAGTGGCCCTATAATAAAGTTTAAATTCTGGAAGTGTAATATCTCCTACTTTTTTTCTTTTGCTGAGGATTGTTTTGGCTATTTGAGAACATTTGTTTCCACTTGAATTTCTGTATTGTCATTTCCATCTTCTGAGAAGAATGATGCTGGTAATTTAATGAGTATTGCGTTAAATCTACAGATTGTCTTTGGTAGGATGGATATTTTAACACTGTTGATTCTTCCAATACATGAACATGGACTATTTTTCCATTTGCTTGTGCCATCTTTGATTTCTTTGAACAGTGCTTTGTAATTTTTGTTGTAAAAGTCTTTCACTTCTCTGGTTAGGAAGATGCCAAGGTATTTCTTTTTTTTTTTTTTTTGGTGACTATTGAGAACGGGATTGTACTTTTTATTTGGGTTTCTTTTTGTTTATTATTGATGGATAAGAATGTGACTGTCTTTTGCACATCTATTTTATACCCTGAAACTTTGCCAAAGTCTTTTATCAGTGCAAGGAGGTTTCTGACAGATTCTCTTGGGTTTTCAAGGTATAGGATCATGTTGTCTGCAAAAAGGGATAGCTAAACTTCCTCTTTTCCTATTTGCATACCCAGACTTCCTTCTCTTGTCTGATTGCTCTAGCTGGGACTTCCAACACTATGTTGAACAGGAGGGAAGAGAGTGGCAGCCTTGTCCTGTTCCTGTTTTCAGGGGAAGTGGTTTCAATTTCTGTCTGTTTAGTAGTTTAATGACTGTGGGTTTCTTGTAGGTGACTCTTACTATTTTGAGGTATGCTCCATCTATGCCAAGGTGTTCAAGGGTTTTTATCAAGAAGCATTGCTGGTTTTTATCAAAAACTTTTCCATGTCTAATGATATAATCATGTGGTTGTTGTTTTTACATCTGTTGATGTATTTGATTACAATTATGGTCTTGTGGATGTTGAACCTGCCTTGCATCCTAGGGATGAAGCCTACTTGGTCATGAGGGATGATTTTGAGATTTTGTTGTTGGATGTGGTATGCTAGAATCTTGTTGAGAATTTTAGCATCTATGTTCATCTAGGATACTGGCCTGTGGTTCTCTTTCTTTGTTGGATCTTTACCCAGTTTGAGTATCAATGTGATGTTAGCTTCATACAATGATTTGAGGAGAGTTCCATCTTTCTCAATTGCCTAGAATACATTCAGTAGGATTGGTTTCAATTTCTCCTTGTATGTTTTGTAGAATTCTGCTGGAAAGCCATCTGGTCCAGGCCTTTGTGTGTGTGTGTGTGTATAGTTTTCTTATGACAAAGTCAATTTCCTGGGTTGACTTACTAAAATTATAAGAACCTCAGTGTTTTCTTCTGTATACTGGACATAAAATGCCTTTTTAGTTATGAGGATTTAATGCACTTGCAAACATTTTTAGCATCTTATTAATAATGTTCTTGCTGGTTTTGTTTCCTACCTGTGCTAACCTTACTTAAGGGTAAGAGTTCGTGAAAAACAGCATATTGTCTACTAAAGGCCTTCCTCATTCTGCATCAGTTCTGAAGGGTGGATATTTATAATGTAAACATTGTCATGTTAAAATTGAATAAACTGATATAAATTAAATGAAAAACATATTTGTTGAGTAGAGATTGACTTGAAAGAATAAATAATTACCAATCATTGCTATTTACTATTCTTATTTATTTGTAGTTTTGATTCATCAAAGGGAAATTTTTCCATTCTTGAGAACTTTTTTTTATTATTTAAGTGTACTTTTTCAGAAAAATTTTTTTAAAATAATTTTTTAGCCGGGCTCGGTGGCTCAGCCTGTAATCCCTCGCTTGGGGAGGCTGAGGTGAGTAGATTGCCTGAGCCCGCGGGTTCGAGACCCGCCTGGGCAACTTGGCGAGCCCTCATCTCTACAATAAATCAAAAAAATTAGCCGGGCGTGGTAGCGTGCGCCTGTAGTTCCAGCTGCTTGGAAGGCTGAGGTGGAAGGATCCCCGGAGCCCAGCAGGTCGAGGCTGCAGTGGCCGGGAGCGGCCACTGCACTCCAGTCTGAGTGACAGAGTGAGATCCCAACTCAAAAAATAAAAATAAAAAATAAAATAATTTTTAAATTCTATTCTGTTTTCAGTTTATTACACTTGTTTGGTTTTATTTAAAAAAGTGAACATTAGAAGGAAACACATAAATAAAAATAAGAATTAATTAAGTAAATTAGGGTATATCAATTTTAAAATTATGCAGTTATATAAAAGGATATTAAAAGACATAGAACATTGTTCATACTATATTGACAAAAAGTATGTAGCCTTTGATATAGTACATTAAGAGTGATTTCATGCTTTTAACAAATATATGGGGTAGAGAGAAAACAGTGTATAAGGCAAACATCACTGATACATGTCATTTTTGTCTTTTTTGCCATTTTATATTTTCTAAATTGCATGAAGCAAATATTGTATTTAATAAGAATGTTAAAAAGTGGGAAACAGCTTGTGAGCATTTTTTTTTAATCCATTACCTAATCAAAACCTTTCCCAACAAGCAAAACTAACCCAAACCAAGTCAAAGTAAAGAAAACCAAACAAGAAAGATTCTAGTGTCTTTGTTTAATGTAAGTTTAAGTTACATTTCTGCCATTTTTTTCAAGTCCTCTTCACGTGATCTAACTTGGCTATTTTAAACTCATTTCCTATCCATATGTATGACCCATCTCTATCTACCTTTCTGCCTTTTGTCAAGACCCATCACAATCTCACTGCTCTTGCATGGTACCATTGCTGACTATCCAGGCTACAAGTGATCTCCCCTTACTTTTAATGTGTAAATAACCAGCCATGGTCTGTGTGAGGGACTTGGAGTCAGTCAGACAAGGGTTTGCATTCCTGATATGCTACTTAACTGCTTTCTGACCATGGGCAAGTCTCTTTACTTTTTTAAAGATAGTTTTCTTACTTATCAAAATGGAATAATAGTCGCACTGACCTTTTAGAATAGTCATAGGAATAATAAGATAAAGATTACACATTTCCCAGGGTGACTCTTAGCATATAATAGGTGCGCATTAAATTTCAGTTTCTATTTTCACTGTCCTCTGCCCTTGGACTCATGCTCAGCAAACAATTCTTCTGTCTGTCAGCATATTTTAGTAATGTTTAACATGCTATCATTGCTGATGTTCATGGCTCCTTTGTTCATGAAAAGCTCAGTTAGGTTGTATCAGGAAAAGTAAGTATAAAGTCATTGTAAGTGATAAATCAATGCAAAAGTGCATGGAGAGAGACTTGAGCACAGACCCTCATTCCTTCCTTTCATGAAGCAACCGACAAGTAATCCAAGTTAACAAATCTGAGTGTATGCTTTCTCAAATTTTCCCAAGCCCATACAAGTAAAATTGCATAATTTGGACATGTGTTACTGTTTTTGTTTCTTTTTTACAACCTGAATTTCTCGCCTTTGTGGACATCGCAGTGGAAGAACAGGTATTATCTAGACACGTGCTTGTAAATAACTTCATGACACTTAACTATATTCTACAAAGTGATATTTTCATAACTATTTCCTTGCTGTATATTCAGTTTCTCATTGGTAGCACTTTGGTTGCCTAAGTAAGAGCCAGTTTCCAACTTCTTCATTGTTTACATGGTCCCAATTTTGTATCTAGGAAAATTTCTTTAACCCAAGGGAATGTAGCTTCCTTTTCTACCCTCAAAGTATGAGTTAGGACTGCTCTAAATTAGTAATCAAGGCTTAACTCTTCTTTGCCAACGATTGGTCCAGCAATGGGAATGTCACTAGGTTCTCTGCAGTGAAATATATGGGGATGTTTACTGGGTACATCCCTTCCCGGATTAAAAAGACACAGATTTTAGTGTAGGAAACCTTTAAGATCTATCCCTTCCTTATTACATGTGGCACTCTTACATATGACTTGTGACCACGAGGAAACAATCAATAAAATTTCAGCAACTCCAAGTGAGATATGGGTGAGCTTCTAAATCAACCATGAGACCACCAAGCCTCAAATTCCTTATTAATTAAACAGTAGACATCCTCAGGATATAAGATTATGTTAATTTAGCATTCCCTTAATTGCAATCAAAAGCCTTTTTACAGACACACTTATAGCAGGAAGTTGGAAGTGTTAATTTTTATTGCTCAATTGAATGTACGAAGCTTACATATGAAAATCTGGTGGTTGTTACCTTTTTCATTTCTAAGTTATCACTTGGCCCTTTTCAGTCCAAGGAGTCTAGTTCCTTGGGATCAAACAGAGTATTACTGAGTATGGTGGATATATAATTCACAGATATGCAATCTCATACAATCTGTTGGCAGAGCTAAGCATACATTATGCCTCAAGGAAATTGACACTTGGTATAAGCATACACTCTGTTGATGAAGTGATCTTGGAAACCAATTCTTAAATCAAATTACCATCTTAAAATATTAGCTCGTTGTGCCTTAAGACATATTTTAATTAACCAGGTTTGAGGTCCATTTTTCTTCAGGCCCTTGATGAAAGGTCATAATGGACACGCAAGAATTTAGCGATTGTTAAGTTAGTGGTTTTTTTTTTTTTTTTTTTTTTTTTTTTTTTTTTTGGGTCTCACCCTGTCGCCCAGACTGGAGTTCAGTGGCCGCTCCCGGCCACCGCAGCCTCGACCTGCTGGCTCCGGCGATCCTTCTGCCTCAGCCTTCCGAGTAGCTGGAACTACAGGCGTGCGCTACCACGCCTGGCTAATTTTTTATTTATTGTAGAGATGAGGTCTCGCCAAGTTGCCCAGGCGGGTCTCGAACCCGCAGGCTCAGGCAATCCACTCACCTCAGCCTCCCAAGGTGCGGGATTACAGGCTGAGCCACTGAGCCCGGCTAAATTAGTGGTTTTAAGAACAATCTGATGCATTTGCCCCTGGAGAAGTGGTCACTGCATAATAAAGTGGAGTGAGTGATGACATTTTAATTGTTGTTTAATTTGTACAGTTTCTTTTCCTTTGGATCTGGCCGCAGAAACTTTCCAAGTATCAGGTTTTATGGTATGATAGACCTTTGAGTTTATTTCCGTGTGGCTTATTTTTCCCCTAGATACAATATATTTTTATTTCCTTAGGGATAGAAGGGAACCTGTATCACACCTTTGCTTTAGAGAGAACCTCCACAGTGTATTGTACCTGCTGTTGAAAAACATTTTGGGGGCGTTTAAATGAAGCACCCACACCCACATGACTGGAAGTTGCTCACGGAAGGTGCACTGGGAGTACAATCCTCGGACCTCCTAGGCATCACAGGTTGCAAATGGGCATTGTCCCTACTTGAGCATCCACAGTAAGCCTTAAAGCCTCCCCTGTGTACAGAATGGAAAAAAATGAGACGCATGTGAAAGCAAAAGCCAGAGAAACAACCTGTGGTCTTCTGTTGGTTTCTCCTCATTTGTGACAGGAAAAGAAGAAAAGAGAGTCAGAAAAACAGACCCTGGCAACCACTGCCCTTTCTCCCTCCATGAGTGGAAATGCCAAACAAATGACTTCCAAATTTGTGAAAAAAGACAGAAAATGGAAAATATTCTGCATTTTTTAAAGAACAAGAGACCATTTTCCTGAAAAGTTTTGTCTACAGGTCAAATGTCTCTGGTTTTATTCATGCAGGCATGCGTTAATTCTTTCATTAATTGCCCTGCTGTATTATAGCAAGTGCTATTTGTGGGGAATACATCATGCACTCTAAAAAATAATAAGGCAGCGCTTCTGTCTCCAATATACTGTTAATGATGTCTTCATTTTAAAATCAAATATTGACTTTAATTAATTTTACTGAGAACTTACTTTGGGGCAGGATGCTCTGTTACATGCAAGACTATGGACAGATATAAAAGCAGTCCTCTTTAAATGTATTCAGTAATTCATCCAACAACTATTCCTTGAGGTTCTTATGAGATGTTTAGCCAGATTCTGAGATTAAAGTGTTGATTCTCAAGTCAAATAATTCATAGAACATATGGGGGAGGGAGGTTATTACCTAAACAAATATGCAGAAGAAGTGAAAAAAGAAAAAATAAGTACATACACTTCAGGGAAGAAAAATTGCATCTGCGAGCCACAGAACTGGGAATGAGCAGATCCTACACTGATAAATACAAATAAGAGAGTTTCAAAGGCAAGTGATGAATCTGGGAAGAACACTGGCAAAGCAGCTGGGCACCACATCTTGGCTTCTTCCATTTGATTGTGTTGATAATGACTGCAAGAAGAAATTAAAGTCCATCTGGTCCTTTCCAGCTTTGCTGTGGCTAGGTAGTAAGGCATTCTTAAAAATTAATAAGAAAGGGGAAAAACATGAATTTATCCATTCACTCTTTATGGTAAACACATGTAAGAGGCGTGCAGTTTGCCAGATACACAGTATATAAATATGAGAGATCCCTCCTTTCTTTCTCCAGGCGTTGACAATCCCCTGAGAGACATGACCACCAGATGCGAGGTGGAGCTTAGAAACAAAATTGAAAGAAGAAACCACGCATTGACAGGAATCTTCTCTCACGAGCAGCCTTGGTTCTGGGTGGCCCACAATCAAGAGGATTGTGGAGTGAGGCTGTGGGTGATACAGTGTTGGCTCAGTAAATGAGACTGGTGGGCCAAATCTAGGCCATCACATTTTTTGTATAGCCCGGAGCTAAGAATAGTTTTTATATTTCTAAATGGTTAAAAAAAATCAGAAGAAGAAGAGTTTCATGGACCAAAAATTAAATACTAGTCAAAATTCAGTGTCTACTAGGTTGCTTTGGAGTATAGCCATGCTCATTTGTTTATGCATCATCTCTGGTTGCTTTTGCATTAAGATGCAGAGCACGAGATTGTATGGCCCTCAGAGACTGCATACTCACCATCTGGTTCTTTACAGAACAGGCTTACCCGTCTCCGATAGAGAGTAATCACCAACTAGCCAGCTCCATCTTGGCATGTCTTGGGAAATTGCCTACAGACGGGCACCGCGTTCCCAGGCCTCCCTGCGGCTTAGACTCAGTGCCACTGAACATCCCATCTCAGCACAGCTCAAGCTGGGACTCTTCCTTGCTGGTCTCCTGCTTTGCTCCTCATTCAGAGGAAAGCCCGGGCAGCCCTGGTCCTCTGCAGATGGCTCTCGCTACTCCAAGGGAAAGGCAAAAAAAGCTTCCTGACAATGGTGCTTTGGAATCGACGCACTACGAATAGAAGGGAAAGATACTGCTTTCCCCCCAGGGTGCTCACGTGAGCTGGGTGGCGGTAGTGACCCAGTGGGATGGGCGAGCAAGGTCCTGCCCTGCTCCGCTGGTGCCACAAGGGCTCTTCAGACTTCGTGGCCTGCTTCTGAATTCAGCTTCTCGCTGCAAACTCTTTCCTTTCTCTGGATGACCGCTGTCTCAAATCAGCCCCTCTTTGCAAGCGTCCTTTTGTTAGAGGGATCCCTGTCTTCTGCTCCGTTTTACTCGATGCCAGTGGCTACCACTCTGGACACAGGTAGGGCTGCTTGCCCAGGAGACTCTGCAGTCTCCCCGTCACTTACCATGGAAACACACACACAAGGAAGGAGGAGGCTTCTAAATTTGCACTCAGACAGGACGGGTAATTTTGCTTTAAGAACTTGAAGCGACAACAGCAAAGAAATCAAAGCATGCATTTCTTTTAAAAATTAGAAAAAATTACTCAGGATAGATGAAAATTAAGATTGCAGTTTCTACGTGAAAGAAAATAACAATGTGTTTCGTGAGCCGGCATTTCCTCCAATAGAGGTCAAGGTGATCTATGGCCAGTCTGACCCTTTCAGTAAGAGGCGATATTTGAAAAGTCACTTGATAATTATAACCCTTTGCTCAGAGACATAAGTGTGCTAAGCAAATTTTGGTTAAGCACCGGCTAAAGTAATATGGCTTAACACCAATAATAAATTGCACAAATTCCTGTGACCTTCATTATTCTTACTTTGTATGAGATGTCATCCTGTTTGATAGCTATGAATGAATGGTGCAAGATGACGGATAGTGTGGATGGCTGGTCACCAGAAGAGCGTGTTAGGACATGCTTCAACTTGCAAGGTTGGGCTTGGAAATCATATCTTCCTTTTGCTTAAAAAGCGCGTGGCAAAGGCAACTTCAATTTCATTGTGCTGCCCATTTGTTCTTGTTTGGATTCTGTATATTTCAGAATAAGTATTTACTTCCATTCTTGCATTTCTACTCTCTCTCTTGCTCCGACTCTCACCTTTCAAATCAATGTGAAGTTTTTGCCATTTGAAACTGTGGTCTCTTAAAGCTTTATCACTGTGAGGCAAAAATGTTCTTAGAGAAGTTGGAACCATACCATGGCTCTACTGCCCTGTCAAGCCTGAAGGAAAGGAATTGTTAAAATATTTGTCACTTGCTGGGCTCGGTGGCTCAGCCTGTAATCCCAGCACTTTGGGAGGCCGAGGTGAGTGGATTGCCTGAGCCCGTGAGTTTGAGACCCACCAGGGCAACTTGGCAAGACCTCATCTCTACAATAAATCAAAAAATTAGTCGGGCGTGGTAGCACGCCCCTGTGGTTCTAGCTACTTGGAAGGTGGAGGCGAAAGAATCACTGGAGCCCAGCAAGTCGAGGCTGTGGTGGCCGGGAGCGTGCTCTGCACTCCGGTCTGGGGCAACAGAGTGAGACTCCAACTCAAATATATATATATATATATATATATATATATATATATATTTGTCACTTTTAACCAGTGCTATTATAGTAAGAGAAGAAAAAAGGTAGATGCCGTGCATCTCAGTCCTGCTGGTGCAATAAGCTTTTGAAAGGTTTCCTGGATCACTTCACTTGAAGAAATGAGTTTCTTGGGGACTGTGCATTGGCCACCAACAGCCAGCACTGTGCTAAATACCATGGGGGGAGGGACACATTATAGACGTTGTCTCCTTACACATGTAATCCATTCGGTAAGTTGGGTACTGTTAGCTATCTTTTATTTACGTCTGATGTTCAGAGAGAAAGGTGGCTTGCCCAGGGTCATGCAGTCTGTAGAAACCCGAGGCAAAAGTTTGCCTGATCTCAACTGGTCTTTCCCCTTGCAGCCCCTAAGTCTTTCCTGGAAGTTGAAGGGAAAACAAGCATTAAATGGCTAGGCCCTCTGCAGAAGCATCACTTCCAGCACTGACTTCACCCCACATCAGCTCTAGAATAGAAATGCCAAAAGTCTGTGGGTTTCCCAACGCAAAGGAAGAACAAGTCCTATCAGGGCTTCCCCCCTATCTTGCTTTCATAGGATCCACATCTTAGTAGCATCTAAGACTCATCACATTTGATGTCCATTGGTAATTTACCTACTTCCAATCTTTGATTTCACTTTAGGTTCACATATACCCACCTATGTAAATGTGGTAGAAGGAACATCTTTCTACTAACCTGACGATAAAGCCAAAGCTTAGAGAAGTGATTCTGTTTACCCAGTACAACCCAGCCTCTTAAATCCATCCCTCCTCATGATCAAATAAGACCTCTTCCACAACTCAGAAAAGTTCCCTAAATCAGGGGTCCCCAACCCTAATTTAGGGTACCAATCTGGGGCCTGTTAGAAACTGGGCTGCACAGCAGGAGGTGAGTGGTGGGCAAGACAGTGGGGCTTCAACGGTATTTACAGTCGCCTCCCACTGCTTGCATTACTGCCTGAGCTCCACTTCCTTTCACATCAGCAGCAGCATTAGATTCTCTTAGGAGTGTGAACCCTCTTGTGAACCGTGCATGTGAGGGATCTGGGTTGCGTGCTTCTTAGGAGAATCGAATGTCCGATGATCTGAGGTGGAGTTGAGGCATGATGCGAGCACTGGGAGTGGCTGCAAACACAGATGAACATGAGCAGTGAGGTTTGGCTGCACAGAGACCACCATAAACCAATTGCTTGAAGACTCATATCAAAACCCTATCAGTGAGTGGCGAGTGAGTTAACGTATTTGAACAATACAGTTGCGTCTGGTGGCAGGCTTAGGTCAGAGTCCGACACTTATTTTAGTTCATACATGGCCTGTCCATTATTTTATTTACCACTTGTGCCTATGTCTCTTTCCCACACCACACGCTTGTCAGTCATAGCTTTAGTAAACCCACAAGCCAACCCTAGCCAAAATGAGCAAAGAATAAATGTCACTGGAGAGTTTCTTTGCAAAGGCAGAAAGACAACAGAAAAGGTGATGAGACAACAGAAGACTCTAAGACTGCCAACAACAACAACAAAGAAAAAGCTGTATTTAATAAGAAATACCAAAAGTTCTGCTTAAATTATGGGTTCCTTGCAACAGGAGGTGATTTTTGCTTTATAGAAGCCCAGCTATCCAACAAAGCCACGGAACGTTCAAAACTACTTTGCCACATGGAGACCAAGTAAGCTGCATTAAAAGACAAGACTTTTTAAAAGCGAGAGAGAAAAAAAACTTGAACTTGAAGAACAGAAGCAATCGTCGAAGGCCATCGCATCATTACATGTGTCTGCACCAAGACCATCATTCTTAGTGGCTAACCACATGGCTAAAGCTAAGAAGCCCTTTATCACTGGGGAAGAGTTGACCCTGCTAAGGACATGTGTCATGAACTTTTAGAGGATGCTGCAGTTCAGAAGGTGGCACGTGTTTATCTTTCAGCTGGCATCATAACTAGACAAATTGATGAAACAGTTGAGGCTATTCAGACACAAATTTTAGAGAGGATTCACAAGTCGCCCTACTATGGCATCCAGGTTGACAATTCTACTGATGTTGACAACAAGGCAACGATGCCTGGTTTTGTGCGATATATTTTTCAGGAGGCTCTTCATGGGGAGCTGCTATCTGCACTTTTGTTGCCAACCAATACCACAGTTTCTGAACTACTCAAGTCTTTGAATGATGACATATCAGGAAAACTGAGTTTGCTATTCTGCATTAGCATACACAAGTGGCTGCCATGACTGGACGGCTTTCTGGTTTCACTCCTCAGGTCAGAGAAGTCACTTCCGAATATGAGTCTACACACTGTGTCATCCGTAGAGAAGTGCTTGTGAGCTGAAAAATGTCACCCGAACTTAACAAAGTCCTGCAGGATGTGATGAAAATGATCAACCATATTAAAGTATATGCCCTTAACTCCTGCCTGTTCGCACAGCTCTGTGAGGAGATGGACACAGAACATACATGTCTTTTCTTACACACAGAAGTGAGATGGCTTTCTAAAGGAAAATCATTGTTTTGGGGTTATGAGAGCCACTCCAGAGATTTCTTTTAGAAAAACAGTCACCCCTGGCAGCACATTTCAGTGATACAGAATTGGGTCGCAAAACTTGTTCACTTGTGTGACATATTCCACCTCTCAACAACCTCAATCTGTGACTCCGGGGGAGCATGACAACTTTGGTCAAGTCAGCAGATGAAGTGGCTATATTCAAAGTCTAACTAGAATTTTGGGGGCAATAAATGAACATTGTGATGGTCGACATGTTTCAAACGTTAGCTGAGATTTTGAAAGAGACTGAGCCATGGCCTTCTTCTCCAAGCTGGTGCAGGATCGCCTGTCACTGCTTCCAAATGATGTTGAGCATTATTTCCAAACCACAAAAGACCGCCGAACTGGGAAGAAATGGATCTGTGACTCATTTGTGAATAAGCCGGATGAGTCAACTTTGTCCACGCTAGAAGAGGATCAACTGCTTGAGATCACAAATGACAGTGGCCTTAAAAGTATGTTTGAGATGACTTCAGATCTCCATATGTTCTGGATTAAAGTCAAGGCGAAACGTCCTGAGACTGCCACAACAGCCCTGAAAGGCCTGCTTCCACTTCCAACATCCAATCTTTGTGAAGCAGTGTTTTCCGAAGTGAAAGCAACCAAAACAGGATTATGGAGTAGACTGGACATAAGCAACACACTTCAGGTATCACTGTCTTCCTCCACCCCTAGAGGGGAATGTCTAGTTGCAGGGAAACAAGCTCAGGGCTCCCGTTGATTCTGCATTATGGTGAGCTGTATAAGTATTTCATGATCTATTGCAATGTGATAATAAGAGAAATAAAGCACGCAATAAGTGTAATGCACTTGAATCATCCCGAAACCATCCTTCCCCCCATCTGTGGAAAAACTGTCCTCACTGTCTTCCATGAAACTGCTCCCTGATGCCAAAAAGGTTGAGGACTGCTGCCTTAAATGACTAAATCTTCAGTGATGGAGATGATGTATCTGTCAGGAGACACTGAAGAAATGAGCTCATAGAGGGAAGAGCAGGGTCCTCAGCCCTTTGTGTCTACTTTTGATCCGTATCTACCGAGCATTTCCCATGCTGTGCCCTGTGATGGCTTCTCGGGGCACATTGGAGATTACGACCTGATCTCTGTCCTCCAGGAATGTAGAACGAGAAGAATAAAATCACCCCACAGGATATTTGTGGAGTTGAAAGAGATAACGTGTGCTAAATTTCTGACTCAGCCTGTAGCTCATTGCCAGCATTTAAAATAGTCTTTAGGCTCTGGGATTGCTCTTGGGGACACAGGCAAGTGAGCCTTCTCCATTTATGGCCCGAGAGGTGTCTCCTTTTGAATCCAAGATTATCGATCCTTTGCTTGCAAGCTGCCAAGCCACTCCTCCACTGGCCTCCCCCACAGAAGGAAACCTAGCCCCCAGGTTCTCCGTTCATAGCCTGCTCTTTCCTGGACCTCACTACTTGATCAGAGACTCAGCCAGCAGGGCTCTCAAATTAGGATTATTAAAGATATTTAGTGATTTGCAAAGTTGCTTCTACTCAGTAAAACTGCTGACAAGGATGTGGCCTCAAGGATGACTGACTCAGACCGCCCCTTTTACTCCTCAACAAAGGGGAAGGCAAACATGACTGACTACCTGCGTTTGCCACTTCCCACAGAGGGGCCCCCTGGATCCCAGTGGCCCAGTCAGTCCCCTGAAACTGATCCACGAGTCTCACTCCCGCCTTCCATTCCCTTTCTCAGATTGCTTTCTTGTTTTGTTTTTCCCTGTCCCCTGGCACAGAAGTTCTGATAACTGCAGTCACCCAGGTAAGCAATAAGCAATTATTTTCCATGGGGTTCTGCTTTTTGCCAAGGGATGTACATGGACTTTACAGATGTCTGTGACTAGTTCCTTCAGAAAAGTCATCAGGCAGAAGGAGAGGGCCAGAGCATGCGTCCTGCTCCTGAAATTCCGCTGCCCAAGAGACCCCATTACTGGTTCCATCCAAGTTCTACTTTGGTTAACGATTTTCTTTGATAAAAGTGTCGCATTGGCATCTCTGCTTCTTTTAATCAACTGTATTTTACAAAATTGCGTGTTGATGACATTATTTTTAAAAACCTCCTGGGAACGGGGTCTGGCAGTGGGAGAGAGACTCTATGGGCCTGGATTCTCTGGTTACCGAGCAGACATAGTCTGAGGCAATTGAAGCCAAATGCAGCCTTGATTCATTCATTCATCCAGCATAACTTTATCCAGAGATAACTCTACCCCACACCTTGGTCGTGCAACAGTGAACAACACTGAGAAGCCACACCCACAGGGAGTCTATATTACAGACAGGGAAGACAGAATACAGTGTACGGATCAATAAATCAGGTAATCTCGCACAGTGCAGAATGTAGGGAGGCAGCAAAGCTAGATGGTGGGTAAATAACAACTTGGGTCCTATTAGAGGAGGAGGAAGTGATTGGTCAGCATTGCTCTAGAAAGCCTTCTGGGAAAAGGACATTTGAACTGAAGCTGAATGGTGGGAAGGAACCAGGCAGTCAAAGTGCTGGGTGCAGTTCAAATGAGACTGCGAACACAGCAAGGACAAGAGCCACGAAGGAGGAATGCTCTTACAATTTGAGAAAGGGAGAAAAGGTATGGCTTTGATAGGCGACCCTTAGGTTACCCAGAATTAAATGGGGTAGAAAGGAGCAAAGAGTTCAACTCGTCTGGAAAAACCCAGTAGGAAACAACGAAGCCAAAGGAGAGAACTCTTCCTTATTCCCAAGACCACTCGGCATGAAAAAAACCAAGATCTCCATCAATCTGGACACCCCTTCTGCACATACACCAGAAGTCACATGGATCCGGACTACATCAATGCACGAAGGCTTGTCTGCACCTGAGGGCGGGGTGGCTTCCCCATCCCGGTCAGCTCTGCACAAACATGCTCTTCCAGTCTTATTGGAGAACTGACTGACCTTTTTTCAGCCTTCTATTCATGTGGGGTTCTCTGTGCCTTTATGTTTTCACTACTCCACAGACAATATTCTGCTCATTCCTTGACTGAAATGCCAGTTCTCCTGTGAAATCTACCCCAATCTTAAATTAAATTCAGTTTCTGTCTTCACATTATAGCTCCATAATCCTTTTATTAGTATCGCTGGAATTATTTTGTTCTCCTTGTTATTATTGTCATGTGTCTTTATCTTTGTTCCATCTTAATTATAAATCCGGGAGTCCTGAGACTGTATAGCTCCAATGTCATTTTTTCCCAATTCCTCTGAAAAGCTTCTTTTAAACCCCCAAGGTAGCAGGAGTTCACAACACCCAATTGTGCACCAATCAGAGAAGGTGACAAACTGCACCGTGATTGTTGATTTGCTCTTCCCCGTCCTACTTGCCCCAAAGAACTGAAATTAAGGCCTGTGTCTCTTTCATACTTTTCTCCCTCAGGTTCAACATAACTTCTCGTCATGTGTAAATGCTCAATAAATAAATGATAAATTAATGAATGGAGGTTAGGGTTTAATAAAACTTTATTGGCCGAATTTAATTTGGAAATTCAGTTTAAGCCAAGAAGCATTTTTGAATACTCAGTTTGTACAAAAGAACTTTAGTAGGTATTAAAAGCTGGAAATAATTTACTATTTCTCTGACATTCTGGAACAGGTAATTATGAAAAGTTGTAGCATCTCTTCACCAAAAGCTTTTAAAAATAAGAATATAATTAAGCTTTGATTCCAACCGAAAAAAAAAAACGTGACTCAGCTTGAACATAGAAAAGTTTTGTCTGATTTCAATGCTTGTGTCAACATTTTTTATAGAGGATAAAATCGATAATGCTAAAATATTACATATGGCATATACTACATTTCTTCTGAAGAGTTGCTCATCAAAAAATATACTTTCTACATTGTATATTGTGAAATTTTTGTTCACTGAAGTTATTTTACATTTACGTTTACTGAAGTTATTTTACAGGTAAATTATGTTAAAATATTTTTAAGTAGAATACCAAAAAAGTTACTGGTTGATTTAATGATATAAGATGGAAACTGCTCCAGACTTATGAAAAGGACTGTTGGGGGCTGACTCAACCTAGACATAACTTTTATTTGGAAATGAAATATCAGGGTTGGGAAATTGAGCTAAGTGTTGACGACAACTCAGGAAGGAAAGTGGCACTTCCCAGTGACGGCCGTGATGCATCTGCTCAGGGATAACAGCATCGTGGCAGGTAGAAGTGGGTGCCCATGAAATACGGGAGGGGCGGGTTATATATATATATATCTTAGTTTGCCTCCACATTATTCTTTAGACAATGCAGTCTATCCTCCTTCTGCCACTCTGTTTTAAATCATGGTAAACGGTCTTTCTGATGCTCTGCCCAGGGACAGAATGCACGTTTGCTTCCCAAGCTCATTCCTCCTCCAGGCTTTCCACATTCATCCTATGGACCGCCTTTCCCTTGCACTCTTTTCTTGGAGAGGCCTGGCTGGAAGGCCAGGGAAAGGCGCTGGACGCCGAATGCAGAAGGGGTGCCTGCTTCCCGGGTGGTGGCACTGCCGGCGTTGTTTCTCCCTCCATTCGCCTGCGTTTTCCCTTGCAGGGTGATTGATGAGTATCTGTGAGCCTGTTTCTATTCTTTAAAACATCTAGCTCATAATGTACAATAAAAATATGTTTATGCTTTCCCTTCATAAGATTAAACTGTTTTCTTCACCTTTCTTTACGGAAAGCACATTTCAGACTCAATGGAAAAGGCATCTCCAATTCCTCTCATAGCTCAGAAAAGCCATATTGAAAACACTGATCCATTTATAATACAATACACTTTATATAATGTGATATGAATCATATTTTTGCGCCAAGTAGAAAGAGATTTGACAGTCTGAGATGGATTCCTCAAAGCGGATGCTCAGGAAATTTCTGTAAAAAGAAATATGTTTCCTTAATCACTTCTCTTGTGGTACTGGGAGTATGCGTGCACAGAAAAATGTCATCGTCAACCGAACTGAATTTTAGCTAGGAGTGGGGTGGGAGCTTGCTCTTGGCACAGGGGTATTGTGGTAATGAGA
>CAUYQG010019281.1:0-15243 GCA_963574415.1 Tarsius wallacei
TTTTTTTTTTTTTGAGCTGGAGTCTCACTCTGTCACCCAGACTGGAGTGCAGTGGCTGCTCCCAGCCACTGCAGCCTCGACCTGCTGGGCTCCGGCAATCCTTCCGCCTCAGCCTTCCAAGTAGCTGGAACTACAGGCGCGCGCTACCACACCGGGCTAATTTTTTTTTTTTTTTTGTAGAGATGAGGTCTCGCCAAGTGGTCCAGGCGGGTCTCGAACCTGCGGGCTCAGGCAATCCACTCACCTCAGCCTCCCAAAGAGCGGGATTACAGGCTGAGACACCAAGCCCGGCTATACCAGGTATTTTTAAAAGTATAGATTCTTTTTTATTGTGAAAATGTGTTTTATTTATGGAAATTTTCAATATACTCTCAAAAGTAGAGAAAACAGTATAGAGAACCATCATGGACCTATTCATCCAGCTTCACTAATTATCAATTCAAGAACAGTATTGTTGTATATATTACCCCATAATCCCCACCACCTCCACTCCCTACACACTGGATCATTTTAAAGAAAATTACAGAAATGAAATAATTTCACCTGTAAATGTACTATCAGGTTGCATCTCTAAAAGACAAGTGTTTTGTTGTTGTTGTTGTTGTTTTGTTTTTTTGCCAACCAGACTGTGATCCTGTTAGCACATATTCCAGGTGTTCTTCATTAAGGGTCAAAATTTTCTTTGGAGAGCAATGAATTATCTTTGAAAAATCTGTGAACAACTAGAACCAGCATTCAAAGCTATGCATGTAGGTCCATATGTGCATCATTTATGGAAAGGATTCATAGCTTATATCAGATTCATAAAGGAGCTATATCCTTCGAGGGTTATTTTAATGTCCTTTTTCTCTCTCTAAAGGAAATTGAGGCCTGGAGAATGAATGGCAGTGACTTGCCTGAGATCACATAGTTACTGGCAATACTCTTATCAAAGAACCTTATCTTGGGCTTTGGATATCACAGTACAATTTCCTCAGAGCAAATTCATGTAAACATAAGTAATAATGTAGTTTAATGTAATTGTGGTTTTCCTCTTTTATGGAGTTAGCTGAGTTGAAAAAGTTTGAAAGCCACTAATATTCCTTACCCTTCAAACTTTCCACTATTTCAGAAAGCTCTCATCCTAATTTATTTTCTAAATGCTTGACAGAGACCATAGAATACAAAGGAAATTTCATGATCCATTATCCCTTGTTTCAATGACTGTCTTTTCTCTTACTGACTTCCTGACAATACAGAAAGCTTGCCAGCGTCTAGTGGAAGGTTTGATATAAATCCCTTTGTCATAATTTATATGACACAGGGTCACATTTTGATGATACAGAGGAATTATAGGCTTTGAGGTCAAATAGACAATATTAAAATCTCTTCTCGTCAGTTACTACCTCTGTGACCATGGACAAGTTGTATAATATCTCCAAGCCTCAACTTTTTCATCTCTAGAATGGGGATGTTAATATGCAATTGACATGGTTTTTTGTAAGGCCTAAGAATATATAAAACACCTAATATGTTGTAAGCATGTACAGGCCTAAAGCACTGCTTATTTTCTCTACTTATTTCAAATTGAGTGACTGCTCCCACTAACCAAACCTAAATGTCATCTTTGGAATAATTTCAATAACCACAACTGACATTCCAATACTATAACTAAGTTTTACTCTTTGGACTTTTGGTAATGCTACTGTGTGAGATTTTTGCCTCAGCTATTTTTCACCCAAGATGATAAGCTATAGAACCACTTGCATGTGACTTAGACTTTGAAAGAGTGACATAAGCCACTTAGTGCCCTGTGAAGCAAAGTGACCTTCATTCTCAGATGGTTCTCCCTGAATCTGAACCACGATCTAACCTATGAAAAAAAAATTCCTAACCATGAAGACATGCCCTGAATCTCCCTGAAGGGTTTCTGCATCTATCCATTCATCAGCAACTACTTATTGAGTGGCCTACTTTTGTGCCAGCACACCTCATACAGATATGTGAAGCTATTATCGATAAGGAATTTAGCTTCTACTCAGGAGAGAAGATGAAAGAAAATGGAACCTTGGCTTTGCATTGAAATCACCTGGGGAACTCAGGCTATAGAACTACTAAATGGAAATCTCTGAGCAAGGGCCCAAAACATTGGTATTCTTTAAAGCTTTCTTGATGATTTCTTGTGTAGCCAAGTTTGAGAAACACTGGTCTAGACTCTAAGGATTATGGAATGTCAAAAAAGGAGGATTTATGACTTTCTATCACCTTCTTTCCCTTCCAACCAAGGTACTTGAAGAAATCATTTGTATTAACTCTCTCTTCTTAACTTACTATTTACACTTTAATCCAAACAACCAGCTCTGGCAATAATGACTAAATTGTTGTACAAATAATTTTAAGTGTTACTCAGATGCAGCTAGATTTACAAGGTTAACTATTTCCTCAATTAAGTTATTGTCATGATTACAAAAGTAAAAAGTATTAAATGTAGACAATTGAAAAACACAAGAAAACATAAAAAAGAAAAAATGCATTTATCACACAGCCCAAAGATAAGGATTGTTAACATTTTTGCTATATTTCTTTCATATATTTTTTCTTTTATGCAGATGCCCACTGAAAACAATTAGAATAATGTATACATAAATACAAATTATGCTTTTTCCTCCACCTAATGTTATACACAGTTTTTCCATACTCTTAAGTAATTGATACGACAAATAGTAAAGAAGGAACAATATTCCATGTCATTGTTCTTCCACATCTATTTCATCGGTCCCTTCTGTTTCCATATTTAGGTTACTTCCCTGCTTTCACACATTTAAAAAATATTAAAATGTACATCCTGATGCATAAATATTTTATACATATTTCCAATTCGTTTCATGAGAAACCAAATTACTAATTCTGTGTGTAAACACTTCTAAGGTTTTTATTTTCATTATCATAGTGACTTCAAAACATAATTTTTTTCTTAGTAAACTTTTTATTAAAATGTAACAACTTTTTATAAAATGACATGCACTATAAAGGTACAGCTTAATGAATTTTCAAAAAAAATAAACTCTTGATTTTTGTGTACCACCGCATAAATCAGGAAATAGAATGCTAATGGCCCCCAGAATCTCCCTCATATGCCCTTCCGGTCACTACCCTCCCAAAGGTAAACAGTGTCCTCACTCCTAACAACATAAATTACTTGCTTATTTTTGAACTGTTGATAAATGAAATCTTATAGTATTTCATGCCTGACTTCTTCCACTCAACACTATGTTGAGATTCATCTGTGCCACTGCATGTAGCAATAATTTTCATTTTTATTGCTATATAGCATTCCATTGTATGAATAGAATACAATTGATTTACCCACTCTACTGATAATAGACATTTGAATTGTTTCTTGGTTTGGGCTGGCATAAGCAGGACTGCTATGCACATTCTTGTACATAGTCTTTGTGGTACACATGAAGCACTTATATTTGTTGTATATGTCAGATTGGCATTTCTGGGTTATAGAGTATACATATGTTCAGCTTTAATAGATACTGTCTGCTTTCCAAAGTGACAGTACCAATTCATAATCCCACCAGCAATGTATAAGAGTTCAATTTACCTTTTGTGCTACCAACACTTGGTATTGACTGTCTTTCTCATTTTAGCCATCTCATGGGTGGTTAGTGGTATTGCAATGTAGAAAACTTACATTTCCTCAGTGACTAATAAGTTTAGCAATTTTTAATATATTTGTTGGCATTGAATATCCTCTTTTGTGTAGCTGCTTGAGTATTTTGTTCACTTTTTTCTTATTAAGTTCTCTACATTTTCCAGGTATGAGAATTTTTTTTTTAGAAAGCAGTATTTATTGAGAGGACAGAAAAGCTCTCGCAGTGGGAGAGGACCTGAGGGGGTTGCCCAAGACTTTTGAGAGAGAAATGTATTCCAAATATCCTCTTCTATTCTTTAAAAAAGGCGTATCTCTTTTCTTCTTAACAGAAATCCTTAATTCAATGTAGTCAATTTTTAAATTTGCCCTCTATGGTTGTGTTTTTTACATATCGCTTATGAAAGCTTTGCTTACCTGAAAGTCATGAAGATATTATCCCATATTATTTCCTAGAAGTGTTATTATTTTACCTTTAACAAGTAGATCTAAAATCTGTTTGGAATTAGTTCTTTTGGTGTGGTGTGAGGTTAGAGTCAAGATTCATTTTTTGCTGCACCACTACCTTTGCCATAAATAATTTTACTATATATGAAGGTTTCTGTTCTGCCCCATTGATCTCTTTGTCTATCCTTCTACCAGCACAGCACTGTCTTAAATGTAATTACTTTATTTAAAAGGCCTTGATATCTGGTAAAGTAAGCCCTGCAGCTTTGCTTTTCTTTTTCAAAACCGACTTAGGCTATTTTGGGTTCTCACCAATGAAGCATTTTAGAATCACCTGATCAATTGCCACAAAAACACCTGCTAGGATTGTGATTGAATTGCAATGAACCTATAAATTCACTTGGAGAAAGTGGTCATGTTCCTACTCCAGAGTATTCGCTTTTGTCAAGTACTCTAGGACATAATTGGTGAGAACCAAATTTTGTTACTTTTTCAGCTTGGGAGTTGTCATATCAACTTTTCTTGTGTAAATTTGAGTCTCAAATCTATGTAAAGGCAGATTTGAATTGGGAATTACAAAAGAAATATTTTATTCATTTATTTATTTTTGTCCACCTGAAGTCTAAGGTAAGATTTCTTTATCATCAACCTAAGTTGGTGAGAATTTTGTATCTAGTTCACCCTCTCTTTCTTTTTCAGATTTCACTCCGTGCGGACATCAAAGTCCAACCTCCTAGGTTTTGTTTAACTATGGTAAAATATGCATAACATAAAACTTACTATTTTAACCATAGTGTATAGTTCTGCGGCATTAAGTACATTTACATTAGTGTGCAATCATAACCACCGTTCATCTCCAGAATGTTTTGACATTCCCTACCTGTAACTCTGTACCCATTCAATACTAATTCCCCAGTCCTGCCAACCACTATTTTACTTTTTGTCTCTGTAATTTGACTACTCTGAGTATCTCATAAAAGAGGGATTATATTTTTGCCTTTTAGTCATTGATTTATTTCACTTAGCATAGTGTATTCAAGTCCATACATGTTGTGGCATGTGTCAGAATTCCTGTTTTCCTTAAGGCTGAATAATAGTTCACTGTCTGTGTATGTGTATGTATGTATGTGTGTGTATATATATATACACCAAATTTGTTTATGGACTATTTGGCTATTATGAATAGTGCTGTTATGAAAATGGATATATACAATCTATAATACTCAGTAATCTCTCAGAAACAAAGAACTGAGTACCACATGTTCTCACTCATAAGCAGACCCTGAACATTTATCATAATACTATAAGAAAGGGATTGGTAGTAGTGGGAAACTGCCGGGGAGGGCACATAACATCAATAAGGGTAACTGAACTCAAACCAGGTGAAGTGGGGACCAAAGGAAAGCACAAACTTTACCTATATGATGATCACTTATGTACCTAATCCTGAATTGTACCCCACACCATTAAAATAAAAAAACAAAGCAAAAAAAGGAAAATGGGTTTATAAATATCTGTTCGAGCCCCTGATTTCAGTTTTTGGGACATATAAACAGAAGTGGAATTGCTGGATCATATGGTAATTCTATGTTTTTAAAGAATTGCCATACCATTTTCCACAATGGCTACATGATTTTAGATTCCTATCAGTAATGCACAAGAATCCCAGTCTCTTCACATCCTCATTAACCCATGTTTTCTGGTTTTTTCTTTTTTCTTTTTCTTTTTTATCCTGATGGGTACAAAATAGTATTTCATTGTGCCTTTGATTTGCATTTTCCTACCAAATGCTGATGTTGAGCTTATTTTTATGTACCTATAGGTCATTTGTATATTTTCTTTGGAGAACTATCTAGTCAAGGTCTTTGATCATTTTTAAATTGGGTTGTTTATTTTTTGTTGTTGAGTTGAGGTACAGAGCCTTTTAAATCAGCAAATTAGAAGGACAAAAACGTATTGAACTGTTTTATTATTTTAATTACATTTATTCACTGGAAGGGTTATTTTTCATTCTTTTTTTATTGTCTTATGTTTCTTTTGTCAATTATGTGTTCACGTCCTTGAATGTTTGAATACTGTTCATCTATTTTCTATTGACTTTTTTAAATTTTTTGTAAATATTAAAATGATTATCCTTCCTATACATTGCTAATATTTTATCAGATTGAAATTTGTTTTTATTTTATAATATTTTCAATATAGATTTTTTTATAGTGTTAAATGCCTTAAATTTACTTAGCTATATATTTAGGTGGCCTTCTCCACCCTGAGAACAGAAAAATATTAATTTGTATTTTTCTCTAGATCCTTAATATGTACTTTTACTTATAACTTTCATCCATCTGGAATTTATGTTTTTATGTAATACGGAAGAAATCTAAATTTTTTTACCAAATTATTAATAGTATTTCTATTTGTCAAATAACTTTTTCTTTTCTCACTAATTTGAAATTTTACGTTTATTTATGCAATAAATGGTAACATGTATTAGGTTCTTTTTCAGAGTTATCTGTTATAGTCTGCTGTTTTACAACTCTATTTTTATAATAATTACTACAGTATACTTTTCCATTACTTTTACCATTAGTTAACTAATTATCATACAATTATTAATCATTGTAGCTTTGTAAAAGATTTGATAATTAGTAATGTAAGTACCTTCTTAGGAGTTTTATTATTTATTTACCTGTACTCACCCTTTTTTTCTATCAAATTATAAAAATCATATTTTAAAAGAATTTCCATGAAACTTTTAAGATTGTTGTACTGAAATATTTTCTATAATGTGGTTTTTTAATCCAGAAACAGTATATAGCTTTAGTTATTGAAATGTCTGTCTTTTATGCCTATTATAATTGCTTGGGGACTTTCTTCAAATATTTCCTGCTCAATTATCTGTCAGCTATTTCCTAGGTGTCTTTGTCCATTCAGGCTTCTATACAAAATGTCATAAATTGGGTAGTTTATAAACAAAAGAAATGTATTTGTCACAATTCTGGGGTCCAATATCAAGGTACTAACAGATTTAATGTCTGGAAAAGGCCTGTTTTCTTGTTTATAGATGGTACCTTCTAGCTGTGTGCTCACAGGGTAGAAGAGGCAAAACAGCTCTCTGGGGCCTCTTTAAAAGGGCAATAATCCCACTCATAAGGGCTCTTCCTTCATGACCTAACCATCTTCCAAAGGTCCTACCTCTTAATACCACCATATTAGTGATTAGGTTTTAACAAAAGAATTTTGAGGAGACACAAACATTAAGTATCTAGCACTGGGTATTTTATACTCTAAGTTACTATTAAGATCTATCTTTTTTATATTTTTCAACTGATTATAGCTGGCATGTAGATAATTCATTCTTATATTAACTTTACAAGTAAGATATCTTAGATTACATTTTTTATTCATTAATAAAGAAATGCAATGTTGCTTACTGGTTCAGAGCATAGGCACTGGAGTAAGACACAGCCCTGTTCAAATCCTACTGTGCTACTTTGGGATGACATTTAACAAGCTTCCCGGTCCTTCACTTTCCGGTCCTTCACTTTTCGGAGCTTCACTGTCCTTTCTGTAAAGTAAGCATAATAATGCCCTTTGCAGCACCATTATTAGAGTTAGTTGGTGTATGCTAATTGCTTAACACAGTGCCTGCCATATAGTACGTAAACGGTAGCTATTATCTTTACATTATCATAATATCTAAAATAAAAATTTTGTCTTCTTTCTTCTTGGAGGGAATGGAGTAAAGTGGGAGGGACAAGAGCTTATTGCATTAGAACTCCCAAAATATGGTAAATTAGTGGAAGTATCAAGCTAACACCTGCCTTACTTTAAATGCCACTGATGTTTCACTATAAGTGTAATATTGCACTGTGTTGATGCCGAGGGGTGTCCTTAGCTTTCCTGTGTGCCACCAGCCTCTCTGGAAGTCACTGAAAAGTACGTATTCAGCCCGAAAAAAGTCATGTTGTGCACTGCAAACTCAACTTCAAGGCAAATCCATTTCCAATTAAGTCATTCCTTAGAACCCCCTACTAGACAAATTCTAGACTTCCCACCTATGTTCACAGTCAAACTGCAACAGTCTTTCTTATGTTAGAGATAGGTAATGTTTCCAGCAGACTAAGAATTTCCATTAGGAATCAATATGAAATGGCTTTAAATGACTTTTTGGCAAGCATCAAGGAAATCATATGATTTTTTTTTTTTGTCCTTTGACCTCTTTATCTGATGAGTTATATTAATAGATATTCTAATATTAAACCCTTCTTACATCCCTGGAACAAGTCCTACTTGGCCATGGGGATTTTCTTTTAATAAACTGGGTTTTGATTGCTAATGCTTTATTATTTTTACATCTACATATATAAGGAAGACTGTCCTGTAATTGTCACTTTTGTGCTCTTGAACAGATTTTATTTTTAAGGATATGCTAAGTTTTAGAGTGATTTGGGAAGATATTCATGAATGTTTTTGTTTGTTTATTTGTTTTTCTTTTTTTCCTGTGGAGCAGTTTATAGCACCCAGAATAATCTCCTCTTTGAATTTTTGGGATAAAAGCTGCCAATAATATCTAAACCTAGCACTTTTTAAAAAATAAAACGTGAAAATATTTTTTTCATTTTAATTCTATTCTTTTTTTTCCTAAATTGCCTTGAGTCAGATTTGTTGACTTGTATTTTGCCAGAAAAAAATATCCATTTTATTTAAATCTTCATAACATCTCCAAATGGGTTATGGTAGGACAGCCCCAGGGTCTTCCTTCAATCTCATTCTATCTTCCCTCTGTCTAGTAGGAGTCCTGTGAACTTCCATCTTGTGAATACCCTCTTTTATAGTTCTTTATTTTTATATAGCAATGGTTCTTTAGAATCCAAAGAGTTAAACACCAGTGCTCACATCTTCACTTTACTAAGAGAAAGGACCCTTTGCTCTTCCTTTCTTTTGGTTCCACCCCTACTACTGTAATAATTCCTTTCTGGTCCCACTGGCAATGTTTCTCCTCCAACCACCCTTCAATCATTGGTCTGTTTTCGGCCCTTGGCCCTGTTCACTCTTCATAATCTCTCTGGTCTAGATCTTACCTATTCTTATTATTTCATCTACTAGCTGATAATCCCTAAATCTGCATCTAATTCAGACATCTCTCTTCTGAGCTCCAGACTGATATGTCCAGCTGCCCTTTGGACAGTCTCTCTTGATGTACACACTTTAAATCCTACCTGCCCTCAACTGAAGTCATAATTCTTGACTCAGTTGTCACCCCAATTCTCATGTGCTCTTCTGATGTGCTCACCCATAGATAAAAGCATTATCCATGGAGTCAACCAAGCCAGAAGACCAGAAGTCATCCTTGATAACCCCAAGGAACCTGAGCAGGGAACCTGAGCAGGGAGGAGGCAGCTAGAGAGGAGACAAGACATCTCTCAGCTCCCAGAGCCTGCTTCATTTGTCTAAAAATCAAACACACACCTGTTGCTTGTTCCTACTAGCCCTCATAACTAAAGTTTTCCTTGGATCTCAGAGCAGCCGTGACCATAGAATGAAGGATTGAGGTCAGGTACAAGAAAAAGGATAAAGAAGGGGGACTTAGGACACCTTGGGCTCCCAGGAATGCCAATGCTTCCTTGCCCTCTAAACTAGCATCAAGGGAATGAAAAGAGGAGCCAGAGCTTTGTGTGTCCCTGACAAGATCTCACATTCCCACCCTTCCCTTCCAACACTTTCAGTTTTATTAGAACAAGGTGACTTGGAGAACTTGGAAAAGATTTCTATCACACCCCTTTTTCCAATGATATCAATCATCAGAAGCACAAGGTTTGAGCCCCTCCCCCTTTATTTTGCAGCTTTCTTTCTGTACAGGTCTGCACATCTGTTATTCCAACCCATCTCCCAACTTCCCCAGAGGTCAATACCCTCCACTCTAACCCTCTGGAATTTACTTTTTAACAAAATTCTTCCTATCTTTAGCCTCCTCTCTGACATGTCTGTCACTTCTTACTTTACTGGCACCTGGTCCTTCTTCTGCAGGCCTTTCAGGTGGTGTTTGTTTTCTCCTTCATCAGGCCTGGTGGTTGGGGAGACAGCCTTACTGCTGCTTCCAGATTATTGTCCCTCTTCCCCTAAAACTGGTAGTTTTAAAGTCCATGTTCTCAAGCTCTTCTACCCACTGCTATCATAACCTACTGCTATCATTCTCCATTATAATGAAACCGTGCTCACTCTAATTCACTCTAACATTACTCCTGTTGTAATCCTTGGTAAATTTCCACACATTGCAGATGACTCCTCCAGATACCCTGATTTCCTGAATCCTTAAACTTTTCTCCTCCTGTCATCTTGTCTTCCATCATTTTACACATTAGCCACTCACTTCTGTGAGCACCCCTTAAGACTTCGTCTATACAAGGATTACACACTCCTCAGAATCTTCCTTTCACTCTGTGACCAACACCTGATATCTTTCCATATAATTCCCATTAGTATTTCTGTTTCAATAATACTTCAGTCCCACTAGAGCATAAAACCCATTAAACCAGTGAGCTCACCCTCTTTTCACTGTCCCTTGCCTGTTTTAGGTTCTCAGATTCACTTTTCCATGATTGTAGTTGCAAACATCCTCAACCCCCTCACTTCTATGTCCCTTTGTTCAGAGTCACCTAGAGAAATGCAACCTACATAAAGCCAGTTTCCCAACTACTCTGTATCTGCACTTCTGGAGAAAGTAAAAAAGATAGATGGTAAAATGAAGAGATGAATAACATTATTTCAAGCAGTGATGATGTTACATAGAAAAGTACATGTGGAACGGGTAGCATAGGGAGCTATTGTACATAGAGTGACTGCTGTGGCCTCTGTGACCCAGAGATGGAACAAGCTTGCATTTTCAAAGAGCAACAAGAAATCTTGGCTGTTTGTTACTAAATGAACAAGAGGAAAAATGACAGATGAGTCCAGAAAGCTAGCTTACCTCCAGAGAGGTGAGCACAAGGTCTGGATCTGCACTATCCAATTTGGTAGCCATTAACAACATGTGGCTAGTTAAATTGAAATTGACATTAAAAACTCAGTTCTCTAGCGATACTAGCCACATTTCAAGTACTTCGTAAGCCCAAGTGGCAAGTGGCTACTGTATTAAGCACCACAGATTAGGGAACATCTTTATCACTACAGAACATTCTTTGGGCAGTGCTGGCTGGGTCCTATGGACTTTACCAGCAATGCTGGGGAATCTAGATTTTTATCTAAGTTTGAGAGAAAGCCGTTGGAGAAAGCCAGAGAAAGGGAAGAGGATCTGGACAGTATATTATTCACATTTTACAATGATTACTCTGACTGCTATAAGGGGTGGAACTGCAGCATAACAAGCATGGAAGTAAGGGGGCCAGTTAGAAAGCTATAGTAGTCAGATTAGGGAGAACGGTGTCTTAGACCAGGTATTAGTAAGTGTATGAGTTAGGAAGTGATAAATTTTAGGCTACATTCTAAAAGTAAAATCAACAAGACCTGCAATGAATATAGTGTGAAGTGTGAAGGAGAGAAACTAAGGCTAACTCTTAAAACGCTACTAAGAGAATCAAAAGGAATATGTATATTGAAACCTTTTATGATCCAAGAAGTTCTGTGCAAATGTAGGTTGGTAGCAGTCACAGTAACCTTCAAAAAGATGAGATGTGAACTTCATCTTGTGGATAACCTTGCAAACATAGAAACAATATAATTGCCTTGACTGAAATTGCATACTAGGAAGAAGCAGACAGGAAAGTTGAAGAGGTCAGACCAAGGTCTTGGACGCTGGGCTGAGGGATTTAGATTTGAAAGATGGGGATAAGAGGAGCCATTGAAGTTGTAAGAGTGAAGTGAAAGATGGATTGACATGGGGAGCACCTTAAGCCAGAAGGTGAGCAATCCAGACTTTAAAAGATGACAGAGGGGAAATGGGAAGGAAGAGAAAAAAGCAGGCATGAAAGGAATTTCAAAGACAAGCAAAAGTGTCTGTTTCCTCCTCAGGGAGCCACCTCCACAGTCTGTAGGAGTAGTGGAGGATAGGATCGACCAGGAGGATCCTTATCAGGCTAGAGACTACTCTGTCAGATTGAAGGGCTGGAATAATTGATTAGAGATTCTAAAATCAGAGCCAGAAACATGGATACAGGGAAAATTCCAACTGTGGGTCGAGAACCAAGAGAGCAAAAGAGCTAATGTTAGCAGTGGAGAAGATAAGGAGCAGGACAAATGACGTGCAAACAAAGTCATCAAGAATTAAGATTGTTAATCTCATTGCTCACAGAAGCCCTTTTCTTATGTTGCTTGGTCCCCCGTAGGTTATCAGTCAGCCCTTAGTCATAGGGATTGGTTTTTGGTCTCAGTAATCTACATTTAAATCTCCTCATGTGGCAAGAAAATGACAACAAAGGCTAGAATCATCCAACAAGAAAACACTTTGATTTTTGGCTTCTATAAGCATAGATCATCTCTCCACAAAATTTCAAAACAGATAAGAGTCAAGTAGAAAGACTTTGGATTGGAATCATTTTCTTCAGTAAGAGAATCTTTCTGGTAAATAATATTCATAAGAGAAAAATTTCTCTGATCATAATGTTGACAGAAGTCTATTTCCTCCAGCCCCAACTAAGCTTATTCTAAAGGTTCAATGAGAGTCTTACCTTGGAGTTTAATAAGCTTAAAGAGATTTTCAGATTTATTTATTTTATTACATTTTTTAGCAGATATTGAACCAAAATTTTATCAAGCAGGGTATATATGACTTAGATGAACATATAAAAACTTGATTATAAATTGGATCTCTGTTTGTCGAATAACTTTCCTACTGAGTTTTATTAAGAAATGTTTGAGCTGAAGTTCCTTGGAAAAATAATTTATCATTGGAGAAATTATAATAAAAATCACAGGATACAAATACAGTAAATCTTTTAAATCAGGTTTACGGTTGAAAAATGTTAGGAATAATTTTCTGATAACACATTATTACTACTATACAAAATTGGTTACTACTTTTCTTTTCCAGAAACATTGTCTTAGAGTTTCATATTTTGGGGGAAATTAACTCTTTCTGTTTCAAAGAAGTACAAGGATACCTTGTCAAAATGCTCAGGAACGGAATCACCTTCAAGAGTCAACCATACTGATAACAGAGAACTTTAAAATTTTTCAATCATTCTTCTGTTGAGAGTTTTGTTTCTAAATCTATAATCTGGTTCACATTGTTCTGCTTTCAAAAGCAGAATACACCAAATAGAATTTCATTAGCATGTAATAACAGAATTTCATTAGCATGTAATAACAGAGTTGCAAACGCTTTGTAAATTTTAAAGCAATTTTATTGGTTTTATAATTTTCTCTTTTTTTAATTACTCAGGATCCCCATTCTGAATGCCAGTTATTGAACCTACTGCATGTGGGTCAGTTTTTCCCTTGAACTAATGACTCCATACCGCTGTGCTCTCCTAGTTCTTGTGTCTGATTCTAGCAATTTTCTCTCTCCTCCCACACAGAGGCCATATCTCTCTCTAATCTACTTTGAAGCTTCTAACTTGCTTCTGCTAATTTGCTTTTGTGTTAGAAAATAAATCATCAAACTAATTGGAATTTCATATTCCTTAAAATAAAATAGACATTGAAATTAATGGACTATCACAGAAGAAAATAGAAAGGGGCTTTTTTGTTTTTGTTTTTGTTTCTTTTTTATTTAGTGATTAGTCTGGTAATTCATCAGACTTTTCGTTTATATTTTCTGGTTCTTAGCTATGTTTCCTATATGCCATTTTGTCAGGTGCTGGGTTCTTGATAGGTTTGATATTTCTTAATTCTTATTTAAAAGGCAAATCAATTAAGCTGAAGTTGCTGGTATCCATTTGTTTAATTAATACATTTTTGTTGGATGTTTAATGTTTTTATCAGTTGCCAGTTATCATCACTGATGTACTGGACCTTCTAATTAACGTTGAAAAGATAAATTCCCAAATATAAGATCTCATTATTGTCACCTTCTACTGAGTGAATTTTTTAGACTGCTATATTAGGCCCTATCTCTTCTAGTCAGGTATATAGTCTGTAAGTGAAAATAATCAAAATAAGTTTTCCATGAATACATTGTACAAGGCAAAAAAAATACCAAAAGGAAAAAAATCCTGCTTACAAAGTTAAAACTTATGCCTTTTCCCATGAATATAAAAAAGAACATGATGTAAAACCAAGAGACCTCACGTCAGATCACAGTTCAGCCCACTGAAGCTTCTCAAATGTGCAGATTTTTAATCATTGTGAAAGGTCTTCCTTCCAGAAGGAATAACTTCAGTCCAGGTCTGATCATCCAAGTGCTCTAAAATTTCATAGATTTTATTAACTTGTCTAAGAAAGCAATATATATTATTTCATATGTTATTTCTTTGTGACTGTGGGGTAACTTTGGATTCTTGGAAACATTTTAATTAAATGTTTAAATGTTAAATGTTGTGGTTAGAATTACTTTGGCAAAGTTTCTTTTTTATAGAGTGCCTGTAGCACGACTTTTGCATACTGCAGGAAGCCAAAAAAAAACAAACCAATATTGAATTTGAATTTGTAATAAATCATAGTGTTGAAGATAGGAGAGATCTTGAACTTGATTATCAGGAGCCAAGAGCAAAATGCCAAGCCAGGATCCCTCTGGCACTTAACTGGGCCTTTACTTGTAAGTTTGTCCACAGCCTGGTCGGACAGCTATACAGAGAGCCTGAATCTAACACTCGGAGCCCATGCACCTGGTTCCCAGACTCTAGACAGCAACTGTGGGACAGAAGGAGGTTCACGAGGAAGGTAGTAACTTTGACCTCATCTCCCAGACCAAAATGTCACCTGCCAGTTTACAAGCTTTGTAGTAAGACTCTTCTAGTGCCACCTGTGAAAATATGTTTTTGTTTTTAATTTTTTTTATTTTAAAGATGCGGGGTACAATTCAGGTTAGGTATACAAATGTTCATTATGCAGGTACCCTTGTTGATGGTGTGCCCCTCCCACCCCTGGCAGTTTCCCTCAACTGCCAATCCCACCGCCCTCCCCTGGCGGTCTCCCGCTACCGCCTATCCCTTTCTCATAGTATTATGATTTGTTCAAAGTTCGCTTATGAGTGAGAACATATGGTACTCTGTTCTTTGTTT
>CAUYQG010019286.1:0-30065 GCA_963574415.1 Tarsius wallacei
TATCCAAATAGGTAAAGAGGAAGTCAAGTTATCTCTCTTTGCAGATGACATGATTGTATACCTTGAAAACCCAAGAGAATCTGTCAAAAACCTCCTTACCCTGATAAAGGACTTTGGCAAAGTCTCAGGATATAAAATAAACGTGCAAAAGATAATCGCATTTCTTTACACCAATAATAAACAAACAGAAACCCAAATAAAAAGCACAATTCCATTCACAACAGCTATAAAAAAATGAAATACCTTGGCATCTTCCTAACCAGAGGCGCGAAAGACCTTTACAATGAAAACTACAAAACACTGCTCAAAGAAATCAAAGATGAACAGTTGCTGGAGAGGGTGTGGCGAAAAGGGAACACTTCTACACTGTTGGTGGTAGTGTAAACTAGTGCAACCTCTGTGGAAAGCAGTGTGGCGATTCCTAAAAGCTCAACCTCCCCTATGACCCTGCAATCCCCCTACTGGGAATATACCCTGAAGAACTCAAATCACTCTATAAAAAAGATACCTGCACACGTATGTTTATCGCAGCATTGTTCACAATAGCAAGAACCTGGACGCAACCATGCTATCCATCAAAAGAGGACTGGATTAAAAAAATGTGGTACATATACACAATGGAATACTACACAGCCATAAAAAAGAACAAAATCATGAATTTCGCAGCAACCTCGATGGAATTATAGTCTATAATACTGAGTAACCTCTCACAGAAACAAAGAACTGAGTATCACATGTTCTCACTCATATAGTAGACCTTGATCATCCAACGTATTTCCTAAGAAAATGACTGACAGTGGTGGGAAACTACGGGGGGGGCAGGGAGAGGGTGATGGAATTAATGGTAGTAAATATCTGTCTGGGGATGGGGAGACACCTCTTATCAACAAGGGTGCCTGAACGAAGCATATTTGTATACCTAACCCTTAACTGTACCCCACAATATCATAATAAAAAATATTGAATATAAAAAACAAAACAAAACAAAAAATTTAGTAGAGACAGGGTTTTGCTATGTTGCCCAAGCTGGTCTTGAATTCATGTCCTCACATGATCCTCCTACCTTTATCTCTAAATTGTTGGGGTTACAGGCATAAGCCACTGTGCCTGGCCTTATTTTTTAAATAAGAAGACTTGAAAATGGAAATGACTCCTTGATCCCTGGGCTGCAGGATGGATGTTTTGTTTTGCAGGCATGGAAACAACATTAATCTTCTACATCTCTGTCAGAGCTCTTGGGTAACTAGGCGCATTGTCAATGAGCATTAATACTTTGAAAGGAATCTTTTTTGCTGATCAATATCTCTCAACAGTTGGCTTAAAATATTCAGTAAACCATGGTGTAGACAGATGTGCTGTCATCCAGGCTTTGTTTTTCCATTGATAGAGCGCAGGCAGAGTAGATTTAGCATAATTCTTAAGGGCCCTGGGATTTTCAGAATGGTGAATGAGCATTGGCTTCAACTTAAAACCACCAGCTGCATTAGAAACTAGCAAGAGAGTCAGCCTGTCTTTTGAAGGTTTGAAGCTGGAATTGACTTATCCTCTTTAGCTGTGAAAGTCCTGAAGGCATCTTCTTCCAGTAGAAAGCTGTACCACCTACAATGAAAATCTTTTGGTCAGTGTAGCCACCTTCATTAATTATCTTAGCTAGATCTTCTGGAGAGTGTGCTGCACATTCTCCAGCACTTGCTGCTTCACCTTGCACTTTTACGGAGATGACTTTTTTCCTTAAACTTCATGAACTTCTGTTAGCTTCAGATATTTCTTCTGCAGCTTTCTTACCTCTTTCAGCCGTATAGAGTTGGAGAGAGCTGAGGCCTGTTTTTGAGTTGGGCTTTGGTTTAAGGGCATGTTGTATGCCTGGTTTGATCTTCTATCCAGATCCCTCAAATTTTCTCCATGTCATCAATAAGACTGTTTTGCTTCTTTATCATTCACGTGTTCAGTGGAGTAGCATGTTTAACTTCTTTCATGAACTTTTCTTTTGCATTCACAACTTGGCTAACTATCCAGTACAAGAAACCTGCCTAGCTGTCAACCTATCTAAACTTTCAACCTATCTAGACTTTGGGCCTAGCTTGGATTTTGACATGCCTTCCTCACGAAGTTTACTCATTTCTAGCTTTTGATTTAAAGTGAGAGACATGTGACTCTTCCTTTCATTTGAATACTTAGAGCATGTTGTAGGGTTATTAATTGGCCTAATTTCAATATTGTTGTGTCGCAGGGAATAGGGAACCTCAGTAGAGGGGGTGAGAAGGGGGGATGTGTAGTCAGTGGGACAGTCAGATTATATTCAGCATTATCGATTCACAGATAGCCATAAAAGATAAAATGATAGTGCAAAAATTTGAAATAATTTGAGAATTACCAAAATATGACAAAGAAACATGAACTGGACACTTGCTGTTGGAAAAATGGTGCTGATGGACTTGTTAGACACATGGTTGCCATAAATCTTCAATTTGTAAAAAGTGCAATATCTGCAAGGCATAGTAAAGCAAAGTGCGATAAAATGAAGTATGCCTGTATACATTTATTATGTGATCACAGGTGACAGAGGTATGGAATAAAATTGTATAACAGCTTTAATAGTTAATGTGGCTTAAGATTCAACTTTTTAAAATGCATTTTATTTATTTAAAAAAAATTTTATGTTGCAAATTGGATTCAGTGTCTAGGTTGTTCCTTAAACTAATGTTTCACTTTACAAGGAAGGTTTTGAAGTTGTGATACCTGGATATCTGGATCCCAATTAACATTCTTCCACCTTTAGTTTTCTTTTTTTGCCAGAATTACTATTAGCCATTTTGGGTTCTTGTTTGATACCTCTAGTTGCTAATCCGCATTTGAAATGTCTTATATATCACACAGATATGCTAAATATAGTGTTTAGTGTTTTGAATATACTAAAAACTGCCATATTTACTTACAGAATTATCTCTTTTGTGGAGATATTTTCCTGCTGGTGTAGAGACATGGTAATGAGTAGGAGTATTTTTGGGGGAAGCAGCAAGAATTCTGCAGGGATGTTCTCTGGCTTGGTAAACTCCAGCAGTGGGGTGTATATCCCAGAATAGAGTGACTTCCTGTTGGCTTGCTTTGGTTATTGGCCAGAATAGTCTGTCATTCTGAAGGTTGACATGATCAAACATAATTTTAAGACATAATCAGAAAAAGTGAAGAATTACAAGCAATGATTAAACGATTTATTAATTTTTTTCACTGATTTGTTTTATGCTGTTTATTAGGTTGTGCTTAGATAAAACTCATTCATCAACAAATCAGAAACCATCCAGCTAACCATCAGATTGGTCAGGAATTTATAGGGAACTGATAACTAGCACAGTGATAACAAAGAATAATCACTTTTTTTTTTTTTTTTGAGTTGGAGTCTCACTCAGTTGCCCAAACTGGAGTGCAGTGGCCACTCCCGGCCACCGCAGCCTTAACCTTAACCTGCTGGGCTCCGGCGATCCTTCCGCCTCAGCCTTCCAAGTAGCTGGAACTACAGGCGCGCACTACCACACCCGGCTAACTTTTTTGATTTATTGTAGAGATGAGGTCTCGCCAAGTTGGCCAGGCGGGCCTCGAACCCATGGGCTCAGGCAATTCACTCACCTCGGCCTCCCAAAGCGTGGGATTACAGGCTGAGCCACCGAGCCCGGCCACTTTTTTTTTTAGATAGGTATTTGTTGAGTACCTTATGTATTCCAAAATTGAATAGATCATTTCTGCCTACCCCAGTACTTGTAAAATAATAGGGCAGGTATGTAAACAAAAAGATAAAATACAGTGTGATGTATGTAGGTATATAAGTATTAAACAATGTTATAGGAACACTAGGAGAAAGAAGGAGGTATCTGGAGGAAGGAAACTGCAGAGAGGAGGTGATATTAAATCTTGTAGAATGAGTAGGAATCTTCCAGACTGACAAGTTGAAGGAAGGGAATTTCAGGCACAGTATATTCAATAACAGTGTGTGAAATGTAGAATATAATTTAGGGTTTTATAAATAGCTTGTTTATGGAGCATGGACAAGAGGTCGAATCTAGAGATCGAACGACTTTGTGTGCTGCCTTAAGGAGTTTGAACTTTATTCTGAAGGTCCTGAGGATCCATTGATTTAAACAAAATATTTAATGTATTAATTATTCATTTATGATAATAATATGACTGTGTTTCAAACATTTGAGTAAAAGATAAAAGAGTCACCTCTAATCTTATTGCTAAAGACAACTTTTTTCTAAGTATGTTTAATGTAGTTATCAGATAAAGCATACGAGTTTCATTCCTGAATTTTTCACTTAATGGTAGATCATAACATTTTTCAGTGTTACAACAAAGTCTTCCTAATTATTTCATAATTATCATTTTTGATTACTTCATAGTATTCCATAATACGTAATAGACCTCCTGCATCAGAAACACTATGGCTGTCTGTTACACATATCATTTTCTGGTTCCACCCCAGGATTTCTGAGTATTCTAAGAATTTCTGAATATAAGGCCTGGGAATATGCATTTTACAAAACTCTCTAAGTAGTTATGTACACTAAAGTTTGAAAACCACTAATCTGGTGTATATGCTGTTGCTACTTAGCCTTTCCCTTAATACTAGATACTTGGATGATTTTTGACTTATTTATTATGATAGATAATGTTATGAACATTGTCACACAAACTACCTCTTCCATAAAAGTACATTCTCAGGATACACGTTCTAGAAGTGGAATTGCTAGTATTATTACTGTCTCAGATATTATGCTGACTGCATTACATGCTTTATTTCCAGTCTTCGCAACAGTCTTGCAAGGTCTTTATTACTAATCCTGTTTTTATTTATAGGGTAAACAATAAGAAAAATGGAATAACTTGCCCAAAGTTACAAAACTAGTTTGTAACAGATCCAGGTATTTAAATTTAGGTATTTCTTATCCCAGATTTATTTATTTTTTCACATCTACTTTCTTTTATTCTTTTTTAAGAAAAGTTTTAAATTTTTTATTTTAAAATTGTGGGGTACAATTCAGGGTTAGGTATGCAAATATTCATTATGCAGGTACCCTTGTTGATGAGGTGTGGCCCCCCCTTCCCCAGGCAGATTCCCACTACTGCCAATCTCACCTCCCGGTCCTCCCAACCCTTCACAGTTTCCCGCTACTGTCAGTTCTTTTCTTATAAGTGTTATGATAGTTGTTCAAGGTCCACTTGTGAGTGAGAACATGTGATACTCAGTTCTTTGTTTCTGTGAAAGATTACTCAGTATTATAGACTCTAAGTCCATCCAAGTTGCTGCAAAGTTCATGATTTTGTTCTTTGTGGCTGCGTAATATTTCATTGTGTATATGTACCATATTTTTAAAATCCAGTCCTTTTGATGGGCAGCATGGTTGGTACCATGTTCTTGCTATTGTGAACAATGCTGCAATAAACATACATGTGCAGGTATTTTTTCAGCTATTTTTTTTTTTTTTTTGAGTTGGAGTCGCACTCTGTCGCCCAGGCTAGAGTGCAGTGGCACGTTCATGGCCACCCCAGCGTCGACCTGCTGGGCTCCAGTGATCCTTCTGCCTCACCCTTCCAAGTAGCCGGAACTATAGGTGTGCACTACCACGCCTGGCTAATTTTTTATTATAGAGACGAGATCCTTCCAAGTTGCCTGGGCTGGTCTTGAACCCGTGGGCTCAGGCAGTCTACACACCTAGTCTTCCCAAAATGCTGGGATTACAGGCATAGCCACCGAGCCCAGCCAGCTCTTTTTCTGTTGTGCTATATACCAATATATTTCCAGTATGTAGATAGAAAGTACATTTTTTACAAAATTATATCACAGAATATTTTAGTTTGTATTCTCAATTATTTTTGTTTTTATCATACAGTTTCACATTATTGGCTGTATTTTGCTTTGAATTTCTTTCTTGATAGCACATGAACAGTAAACTGAGTTGAGTGTTAAAATAAGTTAGCTAGTTAAAGAAGTTTCAAAAATATTTCTTTGTCATTCATCTTCACTATAAAACAATGTGGAATTGTTTTACTCAAAATTTCTTTAGTGCTTGATATTATCTGACTTCTGTTCACTTCAAAGGTATTTTAATAACTTGTCCATCCTACGTCTGTAGATGGGTGAGATTTATTTCTCCTCATGTCTTCTCTCTCATACAAAGAAGGAAAATATGATGTATACCATAGTCCTCATTTGATGAAATTTATGATCTGTTTCTTTCAAGCCAATAAATCTGAGCCTGTAGTTTTTAACTGAGCTCATTATTAACTCAAGGACTTTGTCAACTCTAGTGTTAGACTCTGTAGAAAAACTGGGGAACCAGGTCATTTGTCCTTAGAATTTTCTCATCCCCTCTTTCTGTGCTTAGTCTTTCTCCTTTTCTTGCTTCTGAGGCATTCTTTGTTTTTTTTTGTTTTTTTGTTTTTTGTTTTTTACCTGAAACCTGGAACTTTTATTCCGTCCCTGTACTCATAAGAAAATTTTCTGTATTGCATTTCATTCTCTCATGCCATAGATCCCCATTTTTCAGAATAGTAGATGATGTAAGTGAAAGCAGCAGAATATGTGGAAAAGTCTGTCTTGAGTTTGAATGTAAACTCTACTACAGAATGAATGTTTGTCCCTGGGCAAGTTATTTAACTTCTTTTAGCTTCAGTCTCCTTATGTATAAAGTTGGGATGGTAATATCTATTTTGTATAGCTGTAAGGATTAAAGATAGTTTATATAAAATATCTATAATTCCTGTCACATAGGAATAATAAATAAATAATAAATAAAAATGTTTATTTTTGTTATTATTATTATGAACACATTCATGACTATGCAAGGATTAAATTAAATATTAGATAAGTTACATATTCATAACTATGAATTGTAATTGTACATTTTTTCTTGAGTATCTGTATTTGAATGGGAAGCTGTGGAATATTTACATTGTAATAGGGGTCATTTCTTTACCTATGTTGTCTTAACCTAAATCTTGAATGGTGTAACTGTAGACACCAAGACAGACCATTGAGGCCATTGAGATAAGAGATTGCTTTTTTCTGCCTACTTTTAGGATTGGTACTGTTCAACAAAGATTTAGCATTTGTTTTTTTATTTTCTACATTCCTCACAAAGATAATTTGAACAGAAAAAGTTTTGTTCCACTGAGGTTGTATGTGCAATGGTGTAATCCTTTCAGTTGCCTAGTGAGCTCACCATTAATATTTTTTCTATTTTTAAGCATTATTAGCTGACATATATTTTGACAGTATATACTATGTATTCAGCATGGTGATGGTGCTTTGGAGTACAGAAAATAGACTCTTTTTTCTAGGACCTTACAAAAATTACATACATGAGATAGAGCTAACTATATAGTAGTATCTTACTTTACTAGAGCAAAAAAACTCACAAAATCAACTTTTTCTGTTGATCAGTCTGGTGTCATCATTTGGCTCCCATTTCCCATTATGCATCAATATATGAGCAAAGTTTGACCATGAGTCAGGTTTAAGCAATTCTGTTATGTTAGGAGATAGAACTCTGTGATCTCAAATATTTTTATCTTTAAAATTAAAATTTATTTTGAAATAATCACATATTATGGAAAAACGAGACATATAGTAAGTATAGTTCAAATAATTTTTTTCCCCTTAGCTATTTGAAAGTAAGTTGTCAAGCTGGTTACCCAGAATATTTTTTAGTTTATATTTCCTACAAATAAGGATGTCTACTAGATAACCATGATACAGTCACTAAAATCAGAAAATTAATTTTGCCACATTGCGATAATCTGTTTCTCAGGCCCCATTCAAGTTTTGCCAGTTGTCCTGATAATAGCCTTCATTGGGCTCCAATTCAAAGCCACACATTGCATTTAGTCATGCCTCCTTACTTGTCTTCAGTATGGAACAATTTCTCAGTCTGTTTTTGACTTTTATGATCTTGACAGTTTTTGAAGACTGGAGCCAGTTATTTTGTAAATTGTTCCTCAATTTGGTTTTACCTGATGTTTTTTCATGATTAGATTCAGGTTATGCATTTTTGGCAGGAGTGTCAGAGAGGGATGATAATGTTCTTTTCATTGCTTTCTATCAGGTAGCAGCTGACATGCTGATAATGTCCACTTTAATCACTTGCTTTTGCTGTTTAGCTCCTATGTATACAATTTTTTCCCCTCTGTAATAACTGTTTTGTTGGGGAGGTACATTTAAACCATGTAAATATCCCATTCCTCATTTATTTTTCTTTTATTTAATTTATTTATATTAGTATGAACTCATGGTTTACTATTTTATTGTGTCGGTTATAATACATTTCATCATTATTAATTTTGATGCTTAAATTATACCAGACTTAGTCAGTAGGATCCCTTTTAGGCTGTCTTCTTTGAGCATTTCCAGCTTTTGGCATCATAAAATGTTCTAGGACTAGTCATCTTTCTTGGCTCTAGTCCTGAAATAGCCATTTCTCTAAGTGGCATGGTTCCTTTCATTGGAAAATAGTCATTAGAAGCTAAGATTTGGCTACCTGGTGTGCAGAAGCTTTTTGGAGTGTCACCTCTCCCAGATCCTCTCAGCCAGGGAGTGAATGTACTCACATACACATATATACTCACTATATATTGAAAACATGAGTTTATTATCACTTCCTTTGTCCTTCTCCAGCCTGGCTTCTGTTATCTTTGTACATATACATTTCTGCTCTTCTTGTTTTCTTAATAAATACCCTGTGTGCAACCAGTCCTCTCCACTACCATCCCCTTCCCACTGTTGATGTCCTCCTTTTCCCTCTTAGGCTCTGCCACCCACACTAGGCTGTCTTCTGCATAGATATTGCCTCATTCTTTTCAGGTTCTAACTTCTATGCTGGCCTATGGGGGATGCTCTTTTTATCCTGTTTTGGCTCTAATCCCCCTGTACTGGGTCACCCTTGTATGTGGTTGCCCTCTCATCCTATTTGGACTCTGACACTTCCTGCCAGGATGTTTCCCTCTTCCACCACCACATGGACACCCTCTTCACCCTTCTTGAGCTCTATCTAGTCCTCTCATATCACAGCAGTCCTCTGTGGGGATGCCCTCTTACTCAGGCTGTTACACTCCACACTAGGCTGCCCCTAATATGGACATCCTCCTACCTTGGCTCGGACTCTGTCATTCTACTATTGACCCCTGTGGCTTCCCTCTTTCCTCTGGTATGAACATCTACCTTTCTCTGTCCTACTTAATGGCTTGAGGGACTGAATTATTCAGGTAGATAAGGGAAGTGAGGAGGAAGGAAAAGAAGAATGGGACTAGAAGAAGTGGAGGAGGAAAGTAACATAATGCTCTTTTTTTGGTATGTTGTGATGATGATGATGATAGTAGTAATTATTTCCCAAGTCAGCATTTTCTGTTCTTTGGGTTGGAAGAAAATTGGGCAATTAATAATTTCAGCTAACATGAGATTATGACCAAAGCTTGAGTCCTGTGTGGAGTTCTCCTGGATACTGTTTCTGCTTGCATTTTGGAGCAGAGATGATAATGATTTGATATGTTGGCCAGCACTTGGCTTTTTTTAATGCTTTTTCTTTCACGTATATTGTTGTGGACTTCTAGCTTGACTGAGAGACAGAAAGTCTTTATGTATTTTTTGCTCTGTTTAGCTGAATGTCTTTCTTTATCGTAATTGTCAGTGAAGTGCATTCTCAAGAATTTTAGTAAGATGATGATAATGCAGGAAAAATTATCAAAGCACTGAGATGTTAATTGTTATTCACTGAGGAAGTTGAGTTTGCAGAATTTGATAGAGATAAGGATTTCAGGAAGTAGATTTTTCTTGTTACATGATATTCCCACTATGATGTTTAAAATGTCACAAAAATATTATCAGGAAAATGACCAAGTATATTTAAAAATATGGTAAATCTTCATAGGTCTTATAAAAATGATTATTGCTTCAAATGAACTAGGACAGTAAGTAATTCATACTGGGGATTTCCCAGGCTTTAAATTACTACCTAGAATCTTTAATTCCTAGAAATAAATATAAGCAAAGAAGCTACTAGGAAACTCTTTAGTAAACATTTGCTGTAACTGTAAAATACCATCATTCTTTGTAAAAAATGGGAAAAAATAGTTGGGAGCTTTGCAGGAATAATTCATTGCAGTTATATTCTGCATTTTAAGAGACCATTAAGATTTTCATGCCAAATTCAAGAAAAAAAAAAAAACAGTAAGCAGTATTATCAGTTGCTGCTCTCCTTCTAAGGATTTGGGAAGACAAACGCAATAGACAGATTACCAGAATTTTAGTTTCGCTCCCTAACAAGGGAACAAAACAGACCTTGATTTTAAAAATGACATACTTAAAGTGAAAGATAACATCTAGGGATCTAAAGGATCATGATTTCTACTTTTCTTGTTTTTTTATCATCAACACTTCTAATAACATATGATCTTTTCATAGTATTTCATAGTATTTGTGTCTTGGTGTTTTATTTTTGTGGCATTCCTGGGTTTCGTAGAAATGGTTCTTAAACTCTACAGTTTGTGACATTCATCAGCAGAACAAGGGTACTATGCAGAGTACTTATCCTATCTGTTCCCTGTTGCCCTTCAAAACCCCTTCAAAATGTTTGAGTCTTGGAATTGACAGATATTACTATTTTCTCAGCAGTCAAGTCCATATTACTACCATCATTTCTCTGATGAAAAGTTGAGGAAAAGTTCCCTGTCTAATATATCCTTCTTTGGAAGTCTTGCTTGCTTGTTCTGTAAAGGGAAATGGGCTGGGTGTGGTGGTGGCTCATGCCTGTATTCCCAGCACTTCGAGAGGCTGATGTAGGAGGATTGCTTTTGAGTCCCAGACTTCAAGACTAACCTGGGCAACATAACAAGACCCCATCTCTACAAAAAAAGTAAAAACTTAGCTGGGCATTATGTTGTGCACCTGTAGTCTCAGCTACTCGGGGGGCTGAGGTGGGAGGATCACTTGAATCCAAGAGGTCGAAGCTTTGGTGAGCTGTGATAGTGCCACTGCCCTCCTGCCTTGGTTACAGTGTGAAACCCTGACTCCAAAAAAAAAAAGTGGTGGTTGGGGGGGATGTTTGAAACAGTCCTCAACTGTTTGTGGACATCTTGAGAGAATATACTCAGACCAGAAGTCTTTCCTCATCTTACCTTTTCCACTTACTTTCTGTTATGCTCCCCTCATTTCTTTAAAGAACTAGAATATTGTGTGACTAGATGCGTTATCCAAGATGACAGTGGTGTTAGTTGCAATGTTATAATTGCCAGGGAGTTTCTCATAGTAAAGTCACTCAAAATGAGTGCCTATCCTTGTCTTTTCCCTGGTTATTGGCTGTGAATGTTATCCATACTCTGCCATTATTGTTATTTTTAATATGTATTTATTTTAAATCAGTGAGAAACCTATTTTAAAAAATTGCAGACCCTTAGTTTACTGTGGCCCCAGAGCTGAATTGAGAACATTAATCAAGACAAGTTTATACTGATTCAGATGCAGTCCAAGGTTTTCCTATTTCCCCTTTAGTCATTAACATTTCTAGGTTCCCTGCCTCTTTTCTCTCTGATTTCCTTCCTTAATAGTTCAGCTGTTTTTGCCCTGAAACTTAGGTATGTCAGCTTTGGATGATAAACCCTGTAGCCATGAAACTAGAAAATGCTCTGTGATTAAAGAGGAAACAGAGGGTTAGGGAGTATAAGGAAAGGAAGGCCAAGAGAATCTCAGACATGATTTGGCCATGGTTTTCTCAAGGCAATTTGTGTGACTAGTTGAGTTAAATACCCATGAGGCCAGATTATCTGTCTTGGAAGTGGATAAGGAAAACTTACTTTGGATAAATGGTCACAGACTAGAAAAAAGGGTAAAGCTTATCTATGGGGATTTAAGAGTTTCTACCTTTGGCTTTTAGAGCTTGTTACATAAACAAACTTGTGCTTTTAATCTGTGCCTTTGAAACGTTATTTCCAAACATCCATAAATACGAATCTTAAAAGAATTCTCTACATCTCACATTTATATACCACATGTTTTACTCATAAGTTTCTCATTCTTTTTGCAAATAAAGTGCTTATTTTGGCTGTTTTCCAGACATGACAGTTGGTGGACATGCTTCAGTAGAGAAAAGGAAATTTTTCCTGCTTATCTGCTCTCTCCCGTCTGCCTAAGATAGTGTGTCTGTCAATTGTGACCTGATTTTGAAATAATTTATTAAATAGAGGGATGCATGATGTTATTTAAAATTTTGGTCTTTTATAATAAGCTCTTGACTAGATTCTCTGGGTGAGGTATGTTGCTCTTGAGAATTTAAGACATTTCTTAACTCCTTCAGTGAGTTTGTACTCTGTTCAGTGTCAAGTATGACTAATGTTTACTCAGGAAATTAAACACACTTGTTTATTCAGAAGATGAAGCATTCTCCATGATTTTTTGTCATGAAAATATTATTTTGGAAATATACCTTTAATAGGCAAGGGAACTGTCCTTATAATGTTAGCTACTAGACTGCTTAAGAAAAGTAATAGACAAATATAAAATACTTATCTTTGGTAAGAATTTATTGTTTTTATTAAATATATTAACATCTTTCCATGTTTTTAAATGTTAAAATTTAATATATGTGCAATAGATAGTAATTTAATGTTTTAAATTTGTGATATTTTCATCTGAAGTTGGAAGAGACGTCTAAGTGAATTTCATTTGTTTTAAAAAGCATATTCCTTAGTTAGAAATTTTTTTACTCTCAAAAATCTACCCTAAATTTATATCTCTAATTCATTCCTATTCCCTATACTCTCGACTTGTTATTCTTAATGTCCTATTGAACATCTTCCTCTCAATGGAGATATGAAATGCAAATTACTAATGATCTTTACCTAAAGTTCTTCTTCCCTACATTTATGACCCTTTTGTATTAAGGAACTGCCATGTACCATTTATCTAAGCTAGAGACCCAGAGCTCTGCTTGACCCCTTAGGCCCTTACCATTTGGTCCTTTCAAAATCACCACTTCCCATACTTGTCCTTCCAACCCATTCCCTCCTCTGCCATTGTAGGAATGGTTCTAAAATATGTTACTTTTTGACTTAGCAATGTATCAGTGGGTCCCAGTGCTTTGGGAGGCTGAGGTGGGGGGATAGGATAGCTTGAACCCAGGTGTTTGATACCAGCTTGGGCAACATGACAAGACCTTATCTCCAAGAATGTGTGTGTGGTGGGGGGTGGGGGGGAGGGAGCGAGCACGAGAGAGAAATGAATAAAGTCCAAACTCATATACTTGAGACTTTTTTTCATTTGGCTTCTTCCTGCCTGCCTCATTTTAATTTAAAAAAAAAAATATTTTTTACCAGTCCTTCTTTGTAATAGCATCCTCCAACCAGACCTGATTCCTGTGCTTAATATTGTTCCTCTGGAATATCCATTTTCTCTTGTGTGCTCAGTGAAGCCCTGTTCATGTCCCCAGACTCAACTCTGGCACAGTCATCTCTTTAGTTTTGCCTGATCTCTGTCTTCAGTGCTTCCCTGGAACCTTGTACATATCTCTATTTTTAGCACTTAGAATTCTGCATTGTAATTATTTGTTTACATGTTTTCCTTCCCACTAGAGCCCGAGCTCCTTCAAGCCTGAAACCTTGGCTTGGTTATCTTTTAAAGTGTTGTACACATGTTATTATTTTATGTCTAGAACATATAAGGCATTCAGAAAATGATTTGTTGAGTAAGTAAATGAGTGAATAAATGCAGAACAGGGTACATGCTAATGGCATATGATTTGGATGGTATCTTTGAGAGTAATTGTTGGCTGAGAAGATAGCTTTGGTTAGCAATGTCAGTGATGAGAGTTATTAAACATGATTTTTTAGAACACCTACTATGTGCTAGGCACTGTGCTCATTGCCATATATGTGCTAGTTTACAAGACAGTGCGATCCAGAGAAGTTTAATAGCTTGACCATGTAACTTGACTAGATAGGTGACAGAGTTGGATTTGGAATCCAGGATTGCCTCACTCAAAAGCCAATGCTCTTTCCTTAAAATTTCCTTTCCTGTAAAATTATTAGTGATGAAGAGGGAAAAACCCACTTTAAGGCAAACAAGCGTGTTCAGGATAAAGACAAATTTGGAGCCATAACTTTGATTTTTCACTATAGATTCTAGAGATATATAGGAGATGTTTTGAGAGAGGCAGTGGTAAGTTCATGCTCTGGAAACTGGATAAATGAAAGAATGAAGAATTGATAAGGTAGAGGAGCTAAAGAAAATTAAGCAAAAGAGAGGAAAGTGTTATAAAAAGATAAAAAGAGAGGAAAGTTATAAAATTTTGATCAATAAGTTTATATTAGATTTGACTAAAAAGGGAAGCTAGTATTCATTGAGCACTTAGTATATGCTAGTCTCTATAAATATGTCATCTCCTTATCATTTCTCACAACAAACCTCTAAGGTTGATATAATTTTCCTCAATTGCATTCTGTTAAAGTCCTGTATACTTCAGCCTAGAAGAGCTTAAGCATCTCCCTCAAGATCACTTAGTACCCAATGGAGCTTGTGTTCAAATCCAGCTCTATATGACTCTATTTTGTGAGGAATATCTTAGTTGTAGCATTTTATATCTTGGTGCAACTGCAATGTGATAAATCATCATGACAGATTGTGTAGGTGTTATGCAGAGGCAGTTAGTCCTACCAGGTGGATACTTGTGCAGCTCAATTGGCAATTGTCATTTTTATACTTAAAGGGAGAATGAATGTAATGTAATTGTGATATCTTTTCTTGGGAACCCTGCGTGCTATTCTAAAATTGAGAGAATATACCAGTCAAGGATAACATTAAAACTGTTTAACAACTGGTGAGGCACTAGCAGTGGTCAATCAGATGGACACTGGCTGTAAACATCTGGAGAGGCTACATGGTGTATTTTAGCCAAGTATCAGTCCTGGTTTGTGCAGACTGACTGTAGGCTAGGTCTGTTTAAAGCCTTCATTATCTGCAAAACTGAGAGGCAAAGATTTTTCAGCATAGGTTGTGTTGTAGATTTATTCTGCCACCCAGATTAATTTGTTGTATATGCTAAACCAATTAGCATTTATAGTGAGAATGACATTTTAGGAAGACGAAAGGGGAGGAGATGTAGTAGAATAATGAAGCTCTCCTTTACATGATATACCACCTTGCCTAAGACTCAAAAAAACTTTGTTTGATACTTGGCTTCTCATTTATCCATCTGCTTGTTCATTTGCTTATTCACTCATCCAGCATCTTTTTATTTTGAAACTATTATTTTTGTCAATTCTGAGGATTTTTCTTTCTTTTAAATTGTTTTTAAAGTTATATAATAGGAATAATCTGATTGTAATCAGTCTAACTGCAAATTATATATTTACACATCTGATTTTTCTATACTAAGCTGTAAACTATTTATGGGTGGGAAGCATGGTGTGTGGTTTTTAAGCCACCTCCCTTTGTCTAGCACTGTACTTCAGTAAATATTTTGGTGACTGAATGAAAGGACTCTAAGATCCAGAATTCAGCCAGTCTAAATGCATGTTCTTTGTAAATCAAGCCTGCAGGTTATTGGCTCATGTATTCCTCCAGTGACCATATAATGAGCTCTTAAAACCTGTGAATTGTTGTTCTAGAGTTAGGCAACATCCCCTTAGGTGACTGCAGGAAGAAGAGATGAAATGCTGGAACTCCAGAGTTAGACAGGAGAAGGCCTTTTAAAAGGTGCTCTGATGTACAATGTTAAACCATACGTCACCCTGGGATGTAGGGAGCAATAGGTGGTTAAGATTAGTCAGGTGGAAACCAGACTGTGTGTAAAGATTCAAGTCCAGAAAACAAGGATTAAAGTCCCCTTATTTTCCATGGTGAGAAACAAGTAAGGGGAGTTTCGGAACTGCAGAGGCAGTAGTGGTGTCTTAGGTGTCAGATGTTAGGAGAGAGCTAAGGATCTGAGGCTCAGTATATCATAGCATTGTTGGGGGAAAAGGCAATCACAGTGTCAGTGGTCAAAACAAACCACTTGCTTGGGAATGCAGAAGAGTGAGCGAGCTTGAGCCAAAGGCAGGTTTTATTTGATTGTTGAGCTATTCATAGGTCTTAGAATATGAGTGAAGTAGCTTTTGAGCAGGATTTCTCAACCTTGGGACTATTGACATTTGGGCCAGATAATTTTTTGTTACAGATGGGGTGGGGTTGTCCTTTTGCATTGTAGGATTGCAGCATCCCTGGCCTATATACACTAGATGCCAAAAAACATCTCTAGACGTCGCTAAGTGTCTCCTGAGAGGCAAATTTTTTTCTGGTTGAGAGCCAGTGCTTTAGAGGTCTATGAATCAAGTGGCTGCCACTGGCTACAGAGAGTGTGAAGGGAACAGTGATCATGAGTGACTGTGTAAATGTTACTTCTTTTTCAAATGATATCCAAAAAGTGACCTAATTTTGAACACAGGTTGTTAGAGATGAAATAAATTCTAAGAAGCAGCCTTTGCATTTGCAACTGTGAACTACTTTGCATGGAAATCTGAACTATTTTAGATTGTAGTGGAGAAATAGTGTTTGGAGAAAGAAGATTGGAGTTGAAGAGCTAGACATAGTTTAGAGAGAACTTTGAAGTTTAGTTAGAAGGCTTGGTCAGCCTGGAATTAACATTTGATTAGTCTGAAATGAGCAAGGAATAAATTTTGAAAGCGCTCTTGGAGTGTAGATTTATTTTTTTTAGTTTCCTATTTATTTATTTTTAGAGATTAAAATAGGAAAGGAAATCCCTTAAATAAAATTCAGAGTTTTGTTAATTTGGGGGTATTTTATTCTTATCATCCAACGTGATTCACTTATGTCACACCTACTGAATAACTCTCTAGTATAGCCACTACTGAGAAAACCAGAAATTTTGCCATTTCTAAATCTGTATTTTGTTTACAGTTCCCCAAAATTCATGATAGGTACATCTGGACTTTTCCAGCTGTGCGGTTGCTTAAGTAAACAGATAAATACCACACCCACACCCTGCCCCTTCTCCAGTCTCCTTATTACATTTTTTTTTTTTTTTGAGTTGGAGTCGCACTCTGTCACCCAGACTGGAGTGCAGTGGCCGCTCCTGGCCACCGTAGCCTCGACCTGCTGCGCTCCGGCGATCTTTCTGCCTCAGCCTTCCAAGTAGCTGGAACTACAGGCGCGCGCTGCCATGCCCGGCTAATTTTTTTGAGTTATTGTAGAGATGAGGTCTCGCCAAGTTGCCCAGGTGGGTTTTGAACCCGCGGGCTCAGGCAGTCCACTCACCTCAGCCTCCCAAGGTGCGGGATTACAGGCTGAGCCACCGAGCTCGGCTCCTTATTACATTTACCAGAGCAACTGTTCCAAACCTTTTCCACTTTCCATAAATTTCATTCTTGTTGTAATCACTCTTAGCAGATAACCTGGTTTCATGTTTAACTGAGATTGAGGACATTTGGGTATGAGCTTTTCAGAATTCTCTCCCATGTCTCTTTCCTCTATTTTTATTCTTTCTCCCTGCATTCCTGTCTCAGAGTAAGAATGCCCTCTCCTTTACTAAGATGAATCTGTGCACCTGTGCTCATGATCGCACATCCTTCCTTTCTTCTCTGATTTTTTATTAATTATCTTTTAATTTTCTTCTTGACTTTGCATTTTCATTTTCTCCTCAAATCTTTCCTCCTACTCAGATTTTTTTTCCTTAAACAACAAACAAAAAAACCCCAAAAAACTTTCCTTGACATTTATATATGTTTAAATCCTGCTTCTCACTCAACTCAGGCTTTCACCATCAGATTAAAAAAAAAACAAACCACCAATACATACTGTTTTACTGTCTATTCCTGTATCTTTTGCATTCATATGCTATTGAAACAAGTCTCTTAAACTTTACCGTTATCTTCTTAATCAACAAATGGAATTTCAATTCTCCATATCCTCATCTTCCTGTGTTTCTCAAGAATATTTGATATTATTGACTATCTTTTTCTCCCGTGATCTTTGTGACTTAATACTAACCTGCTTACCCTTCTATTTTTATTATTGCTCCTTCTTTGGACTCTTTGATAGTTTCTTTCTCCTAGTTTAGAAGCATTTCTAAAGATTGTATCTTTGGACCTTTTTTCCTTTACTCAATATTTTGTTTGTTATTTCTTTGGAGAGTTACAGAAACCAATTCTGTACAGCAGCTTTCCAGCTTATATCTCTCATCCCGACCTTTATCTTGAGCTTGACCTTGTGTTTCCAACCTTGGATAGATATCTGCTTTATTATTGTGTTGTTACGTAAAACTCACTGTATCCAAAGCCAAATGGAGAGAGCTTCTATTTAAACACGTTAGATAGCCTATGTAAACTCCTTAACTGAAATAGTAGTAGAGGCCTTTAAAAGGTATTAGCCTATAAGGATAAATTGGGATGGCATATGAGAGAGCTTAACACATTTTTGGAAGGTGGAAAGTGAAAAGGAAGGATTACTGTAGAAGAGACACTGATGAGAAGCAAGCCCTTTAGAGACTCACACTGTGAAGTTCCTGGCACTGAAGAAGCTGGGAGTAAAATACAAAACAGAATATGCAGCTTGCTCGAAAGTACATGAGCCTGTAGATCACCCAGATATCTTTGTTGGGGGAAGTTGGGTGGGACGTCCCCTTCACTCCCTGAAAGAAGCAGAGGCAATTCAAAGAGAATACTTCTAAAACCTCTAATAATTTCGTTAGGGTAATAAGAGAAGATATTGTATCCTTAAAACAACAGATGCTATGAATGATCATGTAACAAGAAAGTAGTTTGGAAACTTAAAATTTTTTATTAACCAACATAAAAAAAATTCAGAAGAGCTTGAAGATAACATTGACGAAATCTCCTAGAAGCAGATCAACAACAACAAAAACAAAAAGAAAAACCCAAGAGGTAGAATATAGGAAAGAAAAGAAAATTAGAGAATTAATTCAGCATACTCAAGATCTGACCAGTGGGGATAACATGCATGAGTGCATGCCCTTCACCACTGACTCTGGACTTGGTTATGTGACTTAATTTGGTCAACCATGTTATAGAAAACTCAAAAACAGAGGCTTAAAAAACAAATTTCTTTTTTTGCTTCTATTACTATTTTTAGTTGACTCATAATTGTACATATTTATGGGGTATAGTGTGATATGTTTTTTCTTTTTTTATTGCACCTGTTATTGGCTAAACTGATATTTTGATACATGGATATAGTATCTGAAACTTCTGTGATTATTATGAGAACATACTTGAGGATGAGACTCATGGAACAGGACTCTGTTCTACCTGATACTGTTGAAATTCAGCTAACAGCTGGCCTACCCCAAATATATGTGAGGATCAACCAATACCAGAAAGAACTGCTAGCCAAATCCAGCCAAGATGGGTGGCACTGCTTTGACTGTAGACTCAGGGACAATTATAAGTGGTTATTGTTTATACCTCTGAGTTTTAGGAAGGTTTGCTATGTAGCATTATTATGGCAACAAACAACTGATACCAAGAGAGAACGAGAAAAAGGAATGAAGGAAGTTATTAAAGAAATATTTCAAGAAAATTTTCTAGACTGGTGGATGCACAGCTCCAAACTTAAATGGCCACCAGGTATCTAGCACAGTGAATGAGAAAAGATTACCAGCATTATCATTCTGAAATGTAAGAACACTATAGATTAAAATAAGATCCTAAAATCTTTGTGGTGGGAGTATAAAATGAAACAAAAGAAAACATGAAAACAAGTCACAGGGAGATGAATAGAAATCAGAATGTTACCACACTTTTAATAGCAACACTGGATGGTGAAAGACAGTGGTACTTTGCTTTCAGAATTATGAGGAAAAATTATTTTCAGCTTATATTTTTCTAATCAGCTGAAACTATCAATTAGATACAGATGGAATAAAGAAATTATAAGTCCTGGAAGGTTTAGACAATTTATGTCTTATGTGTCCTTCCATAGAAAGCTTCTGGAGGAGAAGATTCTATAAACAAGAGAAAAGATAAGGAGGAAGACATCAGATGCAGGAAGAAAAAAAAAAAAAAAGATTCAGTGTGTGAGAGAGAAGTTCTAGGAAAGCAGTCGTCCACTTAGCTTTGAGAGCAACCAGACCAAATTGGAGAAGAAAGTTTAAGGACTATAAGAGGGTTTTGGGAGGAACAAATAGAAACAGTGAACTATTTGGTGTGTTTGAACATTTGGAAAAAAATTGATGGCTGACAAACATGTTGGACTTGGAAAGAAGTAGTGTTAGGTAAATGAAAAACTAAACACAAAAATGATAACTGATTTCACAAAAGAGAACATTTTTATAAGCATAGAGACAATCACAGTACATTTTGTGACTCAGTGATGAAGAATAACTGGTCATAATAATGCAGTAAACATTACTGATTTAAGTATATATTTATATAGGGAGAGGAAAGGATGTGTGGTGGGAGGAAGTTAGGAAGGCTGATGGTGTAAGATAGCCAAAGTCTCAATTACTATAATAGGAATTCAAATGATACTATTAAAAATTGATCAACTGAGAAATATTCACATAAGCTTAATATTTACATCAGAACAAACTACTGCCAGAATTGGAACAGTGATTTGTGGGGTGTTGGACTCGAGCAAGTGTTGGCAAATTATTTTGTAAAGCATCAAAAAGTAAATGTTTTAATTTTGTGGGCCATGCAGCCTTTGCTTTTAAAGGGTGAAAGCAGCCATTGACAATTCATTAATGAATGGGCATTGCTGTGTTCCAATAGAACTTTATTTATAAAAACAGATGGTATGGTACATTGAATTTGGCCCATGTGCCTTATTTTGCTAACCTATGGACTAGAGGGCAAAAAGGGGGCAGTATAGGGATGATTTTCTCTTTCTAACCCAAGCTCACTTTTTGAATTTGCCCGCCTTTGTTGTTGTTGTTAAACATAGAGTAATCTTCTATCTTGTCTCTCACATTAGTCCCTGCTTCTCCTTTTCTCTTCTTTTCTTTAACTGCTAAGCTCCTTGTTTAGACTCTTAACTGAACTATTGTACCAACTTATTATTAACTACAATATTTGGTCCCAGCATTCAGTTTGTTTTTATATGTAGAGGATTGTGTGCTAGTTTGTTTGACTCTTCAAATGTTGACTTCGATTTCTTGCTTCTGTTCCTTATGCTTTCCCCCTAGAAATGTTCTCCTTCCTTACCATCTCAGCTTTTAAAAACTTGATATATCTTTCCAGTTTCTACATGAAATAGTTTCTAAGAAACTGGTTTCCTGGTTTATCTCCATCAGCCTCCAAACTCCCATCCAGTTAGCTAACCAGGGGTCAATTGCCCCTTCCTTGGGAGAGATTGAATTTAGAGTCAGTCTTGAATTTGAATCTAATTATATACCCTACAGTATACTTGTTATATGAGCATGAAAATATATATATTTTTTGAGTTGGAGTCTCACTCTGTCACCCAGGCTGGAGTGCAGTGACATGACCATGGCTCACCACAGCCTTAATGACCTCCTGGGCTCAGGCGATCCTTCCACCTCAGCCTCCTGAATAGGAGGTGCACCACCACACGTGGCTAATTTTTTGATTTTCTTTCTTTTTTTGTTGTTGTAGAGACAAGGTCTCACTATGTTGCCCAGGCTGGCCCCAAACTCCTGAGCTCAAGCAGTCCCTCCTGGCTTGACCTCCCAAAGTGCTGGGATCATAGGTGTGAGCCACCATGCCCAGCCAAAAAGGTTTTTTAAACTGCTTTTCTAAACTCTGAATATTTCATATGGTTCTTAACAGGTTAAAAGTAGTTTAACATTGTTTTCTTCCCTTTCCTTCACTTTTAACAGTTAACATAATTCAACCTCACATTATAGTCACTGTGTATTTCTGTCCCCCAACCCTTAGCAGCTTGGCTCAGATTGTGTATTCCTTATCTTAGGTATTCTGAAGCTGTACTCAGTAAATATTGATGTGATTGAATTGAATTGAATTAAGAAGGGCATATCTACAGAGTTGATCCCTAGCTGAAGAATTCTAATTTTGTAATAAAATTAGAGAAACTTTGTATTTTACATTATGCCTGTTTTCTAATCTTTGCTACATGGTCTATTTTTAGTAGTTCACGCCTGCTTTCTCCCATATTGCAAAGGAGGTGCAATGTTCGGGAGGAGAATACAGTGACTTGATTTTTCTTTTGATGGAAGCTAAGCCATATGTTTATATTGAGTCAGCTACTCCAGACTCTGAATTATCAGTCAGATGGTCAGCAGTATTTAATTGAATTCCCAATATGTGCAAGGCTACGCTGGGTGTTGTCACTTCAGGGAGGTGTAACCATCTGGAAGTACTTTTTTCAAAGAATGCAGAATGCGAATATGTCTGTTTGTATCTAAATTAAAATGATGCTAATTTTGGCAAAGTAAATAACTGGCATAAGTGGTGTCTTTTGCCTCTATCCTCTCCCTTTTTTCATTCTTTCTTCCAATCTCCAAGAATAGGCATCCTTTTTTGCTGTGGCTAGGATGGCATACTTTTTCCTTGATTTCTTCCCTTACTAATTGTTGGTAATTTGTGTAATACAAGAGTCTATTTTAGACCTTCTTAGAGAAATTCAGTCTGTAATAAAAATATAAAAGAAAACCTTCTTAGCTTTAGATTTTTTCTAATTTTAAATGTGTATGGGAGGTGGGCAGAAATCCTAAAATGGCTCCCTAAGATTTTCTGCCATAATCCCCAGGACTGGTAATATGATAGATGTCCCTTCCATAATTATGTAGGTTACATAGCACAAGGGATTCTGTGATATAATTAAGGTTACTAATCAGTTGATGTTAAGATAGGAAGATTACCTGGGTGGGCCTGAGATAGTCACATGAGTCCTAATATAGTCACATGAGTTTTCTCAAGCTACTATTAGAAGAGGAAGTCAGGGAGATTCAAAACATGAGAAGGATTCACTGCACCGTTTCTGGCTTTGAAGATATAGGTGAACATGTGGAAGGGCCAGAAAGCAGCATCTAGGAGTTGAGAGCAACCTCTGGCCAACAGCCAGCAAGGAAATGGGGGCCCCAATACTATAGGTGCATGGAACTCAATTCTGCCAACAGTCTGAATCAGCCTGGAAGTCTTATGCTCCAGAACTTCCTGGTAAGAGTCCAGCCTGTTGGCATCTTGATTTTGGCTTGTTGAGACCCTAACCAGAGAAACCAGCTAAGCTTACCCAGATTCTTCTGACCTACAGAACTGTGAGATAATAAGTTTGTGGTAATTTGTTATGTAGCAACAGAAAATTAACCTTTGTACTTTTTCCCCTCTGAGGCGCATTATAAATCTAGCAAACCACTTGGATGTCTCCTCTCAGGGGACATAAAGAGATTACTGGTAATTATACAGGACAAACTTATGCAGGCACAAATTTTTCAAAAATTCATGTTTTCTTGACGTTTTCCATTGAAATTGCATGCAAAAGCAAATAAACAGATGCAATATATACTGAGATGTATGTGAAAAAAATTAACTGGTGTCATGTAGAAAGAGAATGTGTGAAGTATTTTCACAGTGGTGCTGACTCTTCTTTGTAACAGAAGGTAGCATTAAAGAGAGTTTATATAAGAGGCAGCTGTGGGTATACTCTTCATATCATATGGCATAACTTGCAAAGATAGATAAGCAAGTTATTGTAGCCTAAAAAGAAAGAGACTTTCAAAGTTGAAGTCAGATTGTTTTGAAGGATCGATCAGTTGAGAAGTGTTTTTCAGGAATCATGTGTGCATCCTTCCACTTAGTCTTTGAACAACAGACAGGACAATAAATTACTCATTATTAATGTGGGAGGAAGAAAACAAGACTTCGTTATCTACTTGACTAGAAAAACAGGTGGAAGACATCAAATTACTGTTGAATAACATGTATCAATGAACCTGCCATGCATGTCAGTGACTGTTTTACACGTTAGAAAAATGTAAGATATAAATTTTGATTTTTTGGGTCATAAATAAGTTTTTCAGTGTCCAAAATTCTACTACAAGCCACATATCATTACAGTAGCATAATTCTTTCCAACACTATACTATTTAATTTAAAGTGATTTGCTTTTCACTATTTTGTAAAAAAAAGTGCGGTCAAGTTGCTGGTATGTGATCTGTAAGATGTTTCTGAGTGCAAAGAGTTAATACAGCACTGGTCTTCCCTATTAGGAAATGAGTTCTGTTTCCTGCTCCACTAGTTGTTGCTCTATTTTTTTCTTCTTTTCATTGTTAAACTTCTAAACTAAATGATCTAAACTCACTGTCTCATTCCCTTGCCACTTATTTTTTTCTGAACTCCCATGGCTCTGTCTCCCTGGTGTCCAAAACATAGCTTCCTGGTGTTCTGGCTGTCTCCTCTTTAGCAAACTTAAGGACCTTGTCTTCATTCTCATTTTCTTTGGTGTTTTATATTGTGCTTGATTTTTCTCTCCTGAAATTTTCTTTTCTTTTTCATTTGTAATACCGTATGATTCTGTTTCTCTGCCCCTTTTTTCTTCTGTCTCCTTTGTTTTCTTCACATGCTGTCTAGTAGTAGAGTTGAATTCAAGACCTATTTCAATGAACTAACAGAGGTAAATAAGAAAAGAGGATTAGAAAAGAATGTCTGGGGCAATCCAACTTAATTTTCCTAGACAGCTTTGTTAGCATAAGACTCTTCCTAAAGAGACAGATGTACTCCTTGGCCATTGACCTGCAGCCATTGTGTATGTTTTATATCAATTACTTATTGCTGCAATATACTTTCTAGCAAATCACCACAAATTTAGTGCCCTAAACACATATTCATAATTACTTATTGTTAATGTATCTGCTGATCTAGGCTGGTCTCAGCGGGGTGGCACTATTTAGGTTTGGTGGGTATGTGGGTCTTCTCAATGCAGGTTGTTGTAATATGTGCTGGCTGTAATGGTAGTGCTCTGTGTACTTCTGTCCTCCTCCTTGGGGTGCTTTAGCCATGGTGTCTTCTTCTCATGCCCATGACAGAAGTGCAAGGGGGCCAGTGTTAACATGTAAGGGCTCTTTAAGGCCTGGCTTTGGAGCTGCCACATACTGTCACTTTCGACTGATTCTATTAGCTATGTAAGTCACATGGCCAAATCACAAACCAGGGAGTGAGAGAATACACTCAGCTATGGATGGAATTGTTCCTCTCCTCCAAATTCATGTATTGAGGCCCCGACCCTCAATATGATGATATTTGGTGATGGGACCTTTGAGAGATAATTAGGTTTAGATGAGGTCATGAGGGTAGGGCCCTCATGATGGGATAAGTGCTCTTATAAGAAGAGATACCAGAAGGTGGCCATCTACAAAACATCATCAACAGTCTCACAGCTGCCTTTGCCTTGTTGCTTTGGTATTCTGAATTGAGTGCCCATGTCCTCCACTGGAGTCACTCTACTTTATGAGAAATGTCTGTGGGCATCTTTGAGGACCTACTGAGCAGACTTGACTCATGATATCATGAAATACTTGCTTCTGTCTTTTCAGCGGTGCATTTAGCCCATTCTCATTCAGACTTATTATTGAAATGTGATTTTTTTATCCCTGTCATGGGGTACTTATAAAGTGTTTGTTTGCTTGTTTTCTTTTGGTTTTTCAGTTGATTTATGTGTGTGTTTTCAAGTTTCTTGTTGCACTTTATTCTCTGTTGATTCTGTGCTCTGCTGTTTTCTTGGGAAGTGTGTGGTAATTCTTTTTTAAAATTTCTTCTGTGCTTAATACCTTTTTAAGTGTCTCCTGTAGAGCTGGTCTGGAAGCTGCATAATCTCTTAGGGATTGGATGTCTGGAAGGATTTTAATTCTCCATCACTGATGAAGCTGAGCTTGACTGGGTAGGAAATTCTTGGTTGAAATTGTTTATCTTTGAGGACTTTGGCTATTGGACTCCAGTCCCTTCTTGCTTGTAGTGCTTCTGGTAATAGGTCTGCTGCTATTCTGATTGTTTTTCCCCAGTAGGTAGTCTGATCTTTCTTTCTTGCTGCTTTCAGGATTTTTTATTTTGTGCCTACTTTGTATAAGCGAATTACTATGTGTCTAGGGGTTGGTCCTGTCATTTGATGTCTTATGGGGGTTCTCTGTATCTCTTGTGCTTGGCTGGTCACATCTCCATCTGCTTGGATTACCTCCTGGAATACTTGCTCCAAGTTGTTCTCCATTTTCCTTTCTTTTTCTGGAATACCAATCAGGCAATCAGGCATAGGTTTGGCTTCTTGATACAATTGCATATCTCTTGAAGGCTTTGTTCTTTCTTTCATGTTCTGGTCTTCAAGTTCTGAGATTCTTTCTTCAGCTAGATTAATTTTGCTTTCTGTGCTTGTCATTTTGTTATTTCCTGGATGAATTTTTTTATTGCCAAAATCTCTGTTACTTTCACTGTTGCGTCTTGTCTTTCTTTAGTCTTATTCACGCTTTGCATCCATTCCCTAATCCCTGTCATATTCTGGGGCTAGTCGTTGGTGACTTCCATTGTTTGGGCTCCAAGTTCTGATTTTTCAGAAGTTTTCTCTTTGTTACACTTGAAATTACCTGTGGTCTTCCTTTGGTTTTTCCTCATTTGTGACAGATCTCTTGTTTTTCTGTTTAGTTCTGTTATTCAGTGTCAGTGGGAGAGGCTTTCCCTTCTGATATTTGTGCAGCCCTCTGTTCTTCCCTGATTCGGGCTTTGGATTTGTTCTGTTTTGAAATAGAACTGTATGTGGGAAGCTTTGTTGTCTTGTAGTTTTGAAAGTTAAATAAGGTAGGGGATGGAGCACTAGGATTCTGAAAGTACTTGCAATTTACAATATTCACTAATTGTGGCATGTGTTCCCTAAGACTCATTCCCTACCACCATTCTCTATGATGATGCAATGGGTATGTGTGTGTACCCCCTGAGTCTGAGATGCAGTGACAGCAATGGCGACAAAAATAGAATGAAATAAGATATGGACAAGAATTTTTTTTTATATTCAATATTTTTATTATGATATTGTGGGGTACAGTTAAGGGTTACGTATACAAATATGCTTCGTTCAGGCACCCTTGTTGATAAGAGGTGTCTCCCCATCCCCAGACAGATATTTACTACCATTAATCCCATCACCCTACCCCTCCCCCCCCATAGTTTCCCACCACTGTCAGTCATTTTCTTATGGTAATACGTTGGATGAGGTCCATTTATTCTAACATATAATTCAAGTCCAATGTTTGCTTACTGATTTCTGTCCAAATGATCTATTCATCATTAAAATGTGGTATTGAAGTTCCCTATGATTATTGTGTAGCTCTCTATTTCTACCTTTTAATGTACTAATATTAGCTTTGTATATATGCTCCCATGTTGAGTGCATATATATTTACAATTGTCATATCCTCTTGATGATGTGATTCCTTTTCATGATACAATGACTTTGTCTCTTTTTATGGGTTTGATTTAAAATCTATTTTGCATGATATGAGTACAACTACCCCTGCTTTCTTTTGTTATTTCCTTGTATAGAGTGTTTTTTCCATCCCTATGCTATGCTATGTTTGAATGTTAGTGTCCCTCCAAAATTCATATGGTGTATCCTAATCAATATGGCGATGGCATCAGAAAATGAGGCCTGTAGGTGATCTGACCATGAGCATTCATCCCTCCTGAATTGGGTTAGTTCCCTTACAAAGAAACCTCATGGAATTTCCTTGTCCTTTCCACATTGTGAAGACAGAGAAGGCACTATCTATGAAACATAGAGAGAAACATCACCAGATATCAAATCAGCTAGCATGTTAATTTTGGACATCCTGGCCTCTAGAACTATATAAATTAAATTTGTTTGTGTAGTCATTTAATTTATAGTAATTTATTATAATGGTCCAAGCATTCTCATACAAGTATCTTCATAAGTGTTAACACTGCTACAAAGATAACTTGCTAATTATAGTGACTGTTCTTAAAGTTTGAGATATCTGGTTTTGCCCAACTCCACCAATTTATCTAAATCAGGATCATTAACAAGGGGATGGCTTCAGTATATAAGCCAGCAGACTTGATACAATAAGAAGTTATAAAATAGTATGATAAAAATTTTCATCTTGTTATTTATATCTTTATTTTTACATAAATTTTTTACCTCTTTTGGAAATTAAAAATGTTTCTATTAAAAAGTGATTTATCTAAGTAATACTGGTTGAAATGAATGAACATAGAAATTATATTTCACAATCTTATTATTGAAATTTTCAAAACTCTTCTACACCTAAAACAGTGAAAATATTATTTGACCTTAAGTTCATGACCAATTAGGTATTTATAGTTCTCAACATACATTGTCTTGAATTTTAAACATCTTTATTTTAAAGTAAAATATTATTGTGGTTCAAAACTGATATATGTTTAATGTAGAAATATTAGAGTCTATCAATATATATAAAAAAGTTAAACTTTGTCCTTATTAAACAAAGAAACTTATTAAACTTTGTTCTTACTAAACACATATAGTGTTTTATCTATTTTATTGAATTCTCTGCCAATATTTTTTATAAACATTAATTCAGGGCACAAAATATCGTATATGTATGTATGCATGCATATATGGGTGTGTTATGACTGATATTGAACTTTTATAACTTCATATGCTTATGTAGTGATAGTTATAGACCTAAGTAAATTTTATGATTGTTAAACAAAATTTTTATTATAAGTTTGCATTGCTAAGTGTGCTAGATTGACATTCTGTAGAAATTTATACAAGTCACTTTTGATGCATTTATTTAACAATAATAAGTAGTAATAACTTACTACAAACATAAAGTATGGCTTAGTTTGGTTTTTACATGTTTGCTAAGTAACATAATTTCAAAGATTGAGATCACAATATTTTTCCATTTAATGTGAAACAGAGTGCCTCAGAAGCAATATAGACATTTTTAAGAGGATTAGGAGTGTGATAGGTAGAAATAGGCTCTGAAAAAATTGCATCTAATTTATTGCCTTAAATATTTTATAAATTGGACACATACCATATTGGTTTGTCAGGTTTTAATATGGTGATTTAAGAAGTGAGGCATTGGTGTCAGGCAATGATTTCATTATCACAAATCAACACAGATTTTCATTTAACAATAAAAATTATTCAAATGATACCTGACAAAATTGAGAACTATATTAATAATAAAAACTCTGAACAACTGTGTAAGTCTGAAGAATTGAACTATCCCCACCAATACTTTTTTTTACAGCCAGGATACTCAAGTTTCCCATTCTGACACCTTGTTCGAAATGAGATATTTGGTGTTTGTGGTTCATATCCATCTTTACAAAAAAACTCAACCACTTCGCCAGATCTGGAATAAAGTTTTTCATGTTTTCGCCACCTAAGTGTTATGTTATATTGTCTCATAATTTCTTCTGATATTACACATGGAGCTGAAAGTAGAAAAAAATAATATTAAGTAGTGTACAAATCTTCATAGATGTGCAGATTTTCAAGTAAAATGCTCTGCAATGGTTCAGGGATTCTTTCTTAAAACATGTCCAAACCAGCCTGTAAAGACATCATATAGACCTAAGTAAAGCTAAAAGGTCAAATGATGTAAAAATGAAGTATCGTGTTTAATGTGCAATAATTATATGTTATTCTCAAAAATTCATAACATCAATGATCATATTAAGATCTTTGCATTTTAGAACCTACCACTGCTGCTTTTGTTGGATTAAGATGTAGGTGAAAGGTTACAAAATTTCAGTTATAAGACAGATATGGTCTTGGAATATAATGTACAACATGACATCTGTAGTTAACAATACTGTATTAGGCTGAGTGTGGTGGCTCATGCCAATAAGCCCAGTGCTTTTGGAGGCTAAGGCAGAGGGATCACTTGGGGCAAGGGTTCAAAACCAGTCTAGGAAACATAGTAAGACTCTGTCTTTACAAAAAAAATTTTTTTAATTAGCCAGACATGATGACATTTCCCTGTAGTTCTAGCTACTCCAGATGCTGAGGTGAGAGAATCACTTCAAGTCAGGAAAATCACTTCAACCTAACTGCTCCAGGCTGCAGTGAGTTATGATTATGCCATGGCACTCCA
>CAUYQG010019288.1:0-48478 GCA_963574415.1 Tarsius wallacei
CGCCTGTAGTTCCGGCTACTCCGAAGGCTGAGGCGGAAGGATCGCCGGAGCCCAGCAGGTCGAGGCTGCGGTGGCCGGGAGCGGCCACTGCACTCCAGCCTGGGTGACAGAGTGAGACTCCAACTCAAAAAAAAAAAAAAAAAAAAAAGAAAATTTGGTAGGCTTTGGAATCAGAGAACGCTAGAGTTGAGTCTGGGCTCTACTACATATTAGTTCTGCAGAACTGGAGAAATTAATTAACCCAAGGCTAGAGGTAACATTTTCAGATTAACATTTAGCTTAAGCCCTGAAGAATTTTATGAGATGGATAGTCAAGAGGTTGGGGAAGAGGAAAGGTGGGAATGTTTAGCCTGTGATTTAGTCTCAAAGTTTTTAAATTATGTATACAACTTTGTATGATACATGTACATACTGTTCACACATTTAAAAGATTGTTTCCCAAATATATTTAAAATATGCATAACACCTTTTACTCTAAAAGGCTAAGAATTTCTAATTTCCACTTAACTTGGATACTCTGTACAGTATAACGTCTGAGCATTGTTTTTCAGTAGATGGAGAAAGGAGCCTATGCATACATTCTATCTTCTGCTCATTTCAAATGACAAACATTAGGAATAATAGATACTAAAGCTCTGTGTATGTGTGTGTGTGTGTGTGTGTGTGTGTGTGTGTGTGTGTGTGTACACACTATATATAGTCTGCTGGATAATCTAGAAATAAAGTTTTTACATTTATGAGATTCTTTTTTTAAATTAAATTTAAGTATTGTTGTCTCTTATAACGCAAGAGTCAATGTTATGGATTGAGTCATGTTCCCCAAGAGATATATTGAAGTCCTAACTCCAGTGCCTGTGACTATGACCTTAATTGAGAACAGAGCCATTATAAATGTAGTTAAGCTGAGATGAAGTCACTAGGTGGGCCGTAGCATAGTGTGACTGGTGTCCTTGTAAGAGGAGAAAAGACACAGGAGGAGAGAGCTGTGCAGGGATGGAGGCAGAACCTGGAGTTGTGTCCCACAAACCAAGGAGCACCAAGGATGCCAACATCCTGGAAGCCAGGAGAGAGGTGTGGAATGGAGTGTCCCTCTGAGCCCTCAGGAAGGAACAGGCACTGCCATTGCCTTGATGTCAGACTTCTAACCTCCATAAATGTGAGGGAATACACTTCTGGTTCTTAAGCTACCTTGTATGTGGTGTTTTGTCACAGCAGCCCTGTTAGCAGGCAGTTAACAAAACCAGTCTTATAAAATGTTTAAGTAATTCCTATAATCACTAAACATATTCCGTCACATAAACACAAAAGTTGGCATAGAAACAAAAGCAGACTAATGCATACTTTTTATCTAAAAATTAAAAATAGTATATATTAGTTGTAACTTTTATTTTTTTAATTTTTTAATTTTTTTTTTTGATTGGAGTCTCACTCTGTTGCCCTGACTGGAGTGCGGTGGCACGCTCCCGGCCACCGCAGCCTCGATTTGCTGGGCTGCGGATCCTTCTGGCTCAGCCTTTCAAGTAGCCGGAACTACGGGCACACACTACCATGCCAGCTAATTTTTTACTTATTGTAGAACTGAGATCTCGCCAAGTTGCCCAGGTGGGTCTCGAACCTGCGGGCTCAGGCAATCTACTCGTCTGGCCTCCCAAAGTGCTGGGATTACAGACTGAGCCAATGAGTCCGGCCAGGAAAAAAGACTCCACATTTTTACTCTTAGACATAGTCTCCATAGGCTAATGCCACCCCAAACCTGGCAGGGTTATGTGACCCTAACTGGCCAGTTAGAGCCTCCCTGCCCCCTCTTCTCAGCAACTAGGAACCAAAATCAGGCCATTTAGATTCTGGGCTATGCAGGGGGGAATTACAGGAAGGAGAAGTTCTCCTTTTCTAGGTGCAGCTAGAAAATACAACATAGCTATGGAGGTAACCAAAGCTTGGCAAGAGCACCACACAGGAGAATGCAAGTGTCAGGAGATGAAGACAGGAAGGCTTGACCCTGGGTTTACCACTTGCGTCCTGGTCCAGCCACATCTGAGGTGAGCTGTAATCACAGATTCCTTTAATTTTTCTTTGCATTCTTTGATTAAGCCAGTTTTAATCAGTTTCTCATGTGTCCAACTGAAAGTGTTATAACTAGAAACTAGTATCTGGACCTGAATTGTAAGAAATCCTAAAATGTTTGTAGTTGAGTGAACTGAGGGAGGGGCAGAGAAGAGTCCTACTTCTGCTGTGTAAGAAGTTGACATTCCTTACTTTACTTTAGGAATGAATGCAGTAACTACTCTGAGCCTATTGTCTCTGGGATCTCATAGCATGTGCTGCTGAAGCTGGTCCTTGTAAGGATCTGCTAGATAATTGTCCTTTCTCTTGAAAATTCCATATATCGACACCATAGAGAATTGCATTTTCCCCAAAGCTTTTTATTTTGGTGACTGATCTTGTTATCCTATCAACAGCTTAAACACGAAAGTAGAAAATAAAGATCTGAAGAGTCTTTGACCTTCTTAAAAACTAAAAATTTATTTTATCTAATTAGATCTGTAGGCAAGTTTAAGAAAATATTTCATTTAACTAAGGAATGTCAAATTAAATAGTTGGTATGAACCAGATTTTTTTTTCAAAGGTTGAAGCCACCTCTCTTGAGTGAGTTGTCCTGGGCGGCACATTAGTCCACAGTGATTCTTTGCTTCTCTCTGCTTGGTAGACGCTGAGGGAGAGTTGAGAGCCTCCAGAGCCCTACTGCCTACACAGTGCTTTGGAGCCAGGACTCTGAGAGCAGGGAGCCAATCTGGCAGTCATGGCAAAGATGCCTCAATATTTCAGATAATCTTCATGAAGTATGGACAATTATTGTAATATCTTAATCTGGATAGTTTATGTGAATCACAAGCAAATATCTTTACTTTCTCCCTTGCTTAAAGACAGCAAATTGTCTCAGTGAGGAGAGAGCTGAACAGCAAGGGTTTCAAGATTTTCAGCCTTCCAGTCTCTTTTTGTAAGAAATGCATGATTTATAAGCCCTAGTTTTCAGCTTTTGTTAGCAATAGATAATGGTCAAGATCTTTCAGGCAGCAAGTAAATGGGAAACTAGACTCACAATCTCACCCAGAGAGAAACAAACTTTCAGTGTGGTCTCTGAGACTAAGATTCCAAAATATTCAAGCAGTGTGGGCCTCCCAGAATGTTCTCTTGTTGTTAATATAATAGGGTTACAGAGTGTCCATCCTTCTAATTCATCTAAATATTGTATACATTTTAAAACATAAAAATCTAGAAAGCCATATTGATTTTTATTAGAACATTGAATAATAGAAACAATATGGGAAGCTGTAGCTTTGCCTAGCCATTAGCTGTCTGTTTTTGTTGTAATAGATTACACTTCGCAGAGAAGGATAAAAATTTAAGATTAGATTATGCTATTTAAAAATTTTACATTTTAAAGAACATCATATTTTGGAGGCATTAGCACCAGAAGTCTTTTATTCCACAGTCCACAAAATAGCAATCTAAAATAATCCCAAATAACTACGTCAGCAAGAATGTTTTAAAGTAGTTTTCTTGCATTTCTTCTGTACCTGGCTTATGGTAGGACTGAAAATTATTTTCAGTTGAAACCATGACTAGGCATTAGACCACAGTAGAGGTATAAATAAAGAAATAAGGTCAAGGCAGATATGTGGCAGTCGTGGAGAAGGGACTCTCAAACTTAAGGTGTTTCTCAATTTAAACAGAAATAAGCAGATAAGAGTATCTGTGAAGCCAAATGAACAGGTCTAAATATCCAGGGAGACACATTATGACACATCAGAAAGGCTCACTAAACCACTTGGAGAGCTGGGGCGATTTGGGTGTGTTGGTGGGAATATTACCTCTGTCAGTTGGTTACTACTAAGTCAGTAGGGAGATCCTGATGTCAATGTAATTGAGCAAGATAGGTTAAATGGTCTGTCATAGAATTTTAAAATACAAAAGCAAAAAAGATTATCACCAGGAGCTGTATTGTGCAGAGGCTCAAATGTAATCTTTATCTTTAATGATACTAAACGGTGGTGAAGAATCTAATTCTTCTAAGGGGAGGGAGATGTGGAATTTAATTAACGTAGAAATAAGCCTAAACAGAGTTGCTTAGGCAGAATGCTATGGGCTTGCAGAAGTCAGGAAAAAGTAGTATCTGCAGAACACCTAATAGTAGGCACACAAGTTAACAGTTTTTAGCTGGCCATTGCATTAGTGTAAAAAAGAAGACTTGACTGTGTGAGGAGTAGGCACAATTTCTGAGCTAGGATGTAGGGAGAGTCTCCCAACAAGTATTCTGGAAGGAAAAGGATGGAGAACAGTTACCAGGAATGGACATTGCAGACTAGGTTTCGGGATCAGCGAGCAGCTGACACCACGTGTGAGAAGCATGATCAGAGGTGATCTTGCAGAAGGAGTGAGTGTCAAGTTGGAGCTTTTTAATTTCCTTCTGCCTAAGGAGATGTGGGTCCTGTGGGAACTTCTGCTGACAGGTAAGGTTTCAGTTTCCTACTCTAAGGTACTTTGTTCCCATCACTTCTTACATTATTTCATCTGCTCATCATGACACCTGAACCTCCCCTCTTTCAATATTGCCCTTCAGTCTAAATACAGGGTTCCCCTGAGGTGTCATGGTAATCATACCGAAATAATGGAAAGCAGACAGCAAAATAAACAAATGACAGCAGCAGCAAGAAAAAAGTGCTGCTATGTCAGGTCTAGGAGTGACTCGGAATCTACAGAAGAAAGAGCGTGTTCTGTCCTTTGACCTTTCCCCCTGGACTTTACTCCTGTTTGTATTTTCCCTCTATTTGGAGTTGACCTAAGCATTTAAGTTAACAGAATTGCTTCCTTATTTACAACTCTATAGTCTAGTTTTTTAAACCTACGCTGAATTAGGTACTGTAAAATATTAAACTGATTTATGAAAATGTCTATTTTATCCAAGGGTAGCTATTAATTTGGGAACTAATACATTTCTCAGAATTTACTTAAGTACACATTAATTTGTTGGCGGAATATCTGCTTGATACATGAAGTGTCCTAAGATTTGGAAATTCTTTATGGGGATACATTTTTAAAAAAAAATGAAGCATCCTGGCTTCTTTTATTAGCCCTGAAAACTACATGATTGTGGGTTTAGTTTAAAATAACTATGCCCTTTCAAATGAATTTAACATTGCTTTATATGCAAATGTACTAAACAACAATGATTTTTCTAGTTAAGGCATTGTTGGTTTAAGTTAAATTGAAATTCTCACCAGAAGTAGATCATGGAGGCCATATTTTATCTTTATTAAGAAGTTTGCTAGCGACAGTACACATGTAAGAGCTATAGTTTTAATCACAGAACATGACTTAAGTCTTGCTGAGCTGATAAAAACGGAATCATTCCCACGTTGCCAAGGTAGTTCTATACTGCAGCCCTGTTTTTAATTAGATGGTTAAGCTGGCATCAAACTGTGCTTTTAAACCTTATCTCTATCTTTCCATTAAGCAAAAATCATTCAGTATCTTATACTGAGACATACAGGGATGACCTTTTATCAGTTGTGTCTCTCTCATGCCTAAGATAATTTCTTTGTTATTCAGCAGTTTCTTTGTTCATTTTTTGATAAAGCTTGGGTATATGGATATAAATTTTATCCCTAATTTCTAAGTCTGATATCTTATTTAAGGTTGATTTTTTGCACATGAAAAATTAATAAATACTATTTTGTAGACGTATCATAAATTATTTTTTGAAAAACTATTTTAAATTGCTACACTTAAATAGCTTTATAGAATTCTGAGGGTTTTGAGAATCTGAAAATCTTTCAATTCCAATACTCAGAAGCTTTCTGAAAGTTGTATCTTATTATAAGCCACATCAGAAAGAAAATAGTGACTGTTTCCATTAATACTTATTTTCTTATATTACATGTAATTTCTATGGGATAGAAGGGATTCTGAATTCCAGTAGTATATAATAAATTTACTGATTTATTTAGTAAGACACTTTAATGAGATAAAACATCTGATGAGTTTGATATGCAATTATCAGAAGAAAACAAAGAATGTATTGTAATTTTGTAGATTACCACCTTAATCTAGTAAAATCAAATGGAGAATTGAGAGTTTACTAATAGCAGTGACCTTCAGTTCACCTTTAATGTATGCAAGTATTTGGTAGCCCCAGGGCAGAGGCAGGGAGGTCCTTTACCCCTCATTCTGTGTAGTGGGACAGGGGACATTGTGTGAACAAACCGTCCTGCTCAAGGTCTCCCAGGAATGACACCCACATGCCATACATTCACTAATTCAGGATAGTTTCTGCCCACTCAATTTAGCCTTCACTTCCTTATCTACAGATAAGGAAACATTCTTCCCTCAAAAGATGTGTAAGAATTAAATAAGACTTTGAGAACTTTGCTTAGCTCAGGTCAAGCCCTCAATAACAATAATGATAATGGTTAGTAGCACATATTATTATGTAAATATAAAGTCTTGACTTAGTATTTAAAGGACCAAATACAAATTGTTTTTTGTTTTCCAAGACATGATGTTACCTTGGGTACTTATTTAAAATTATAAGCTCTAAAAAATGCCCAATGGCATATTATTTTGGCACTAAGCGAGATTTTTTGTTTTTTAGTTTTAAAATGCCATATAATAATGCTTGACACTCTTAATTTCCTACTCCTAAATTAGTAATAATGTTTACTATAATGATGATGTCATGATACCATGATGATATGACTAATATATCCTGCCAGTGGCTCTGAACTGAATTAAGTCACAGTGGCACTAACGGGCAACCCTGCTGAGTGTCTCTGCTAAGCATGAGCAATTAAGAAACAAAGCCATTCGTCGTAATTGAAGATTTCATGTCTGTATGGAGCAGTTTTTTGCAGGAAATCAGAGGATGAATCCAAATCGGCCCCAAATAATAAAATCACCAGTCCTTGTTGCCTCATTAGCATCTTGAGAGATAATGACAGTTGAGCTCTTTAGTGTGTTTTTCAGAACCTAATTAAAAATGCAACTTACAATTTTTAGAATTGGATACAGAACATGTATTTGTCAAAATGACATTTTAAGTTGAACTCTTTTCTTCCTAGCCTTTTTTCCTGTGATAATTAATAAAATCAAAATTATATCTCAGTAGAATGCAATATTTTCTTTCTTTATCAAGCTTGCATAGTTTGTTTCTATGTGCTAAGTTCTCAGCAGTCAGTTAGCAAGCTTTAACTGAGTGTATAGTATCTGCTGAGGGTGACATAAGATATTTTGCATATTCTTAGGAATTGCATAAATCCATTGTGTGATTTCACTGATAAAGAAGCCAGCAGTCATTACTGTTGTTATCTGTGAAGCTGGTTAGCTTCCTGCTGTATGTCCCATCTTCTAATAGCCAGGCAGCCTCCAAGTTTACTTCCTCAGTTTCCTGTTTTCTTTTATTACTGATCCCCAGTTTGCTGTTTCCAAAGCTATTATCACTTCCATTTTTGCCTCTAGAACTCTAACTGGTGACGTCTTTATATTAATGAACTTTTATATGATCAACTTAACATCTTTATATCAATGAATTAAACCATGTGTCCACATTGCACACTACCCTTCTCCCTAAAATAAAATTCTGCCTGAAATCTTGAGTTTATTTGATGGTATTTTCTCTTTTGATTTATTGAGTTACTCTTCTCCATTCAGATTCTCTATTAATTTGTTGAAGTAGTTGCTCCGTCTGTATTAAGTGTATATAAATATTGGTCTTTTAATGCAAACAAAGTAAACCAGCCCTGGCTAAGTTAAGCAAACAGGAAATGACCAAGGAAACTCTAGATACTTTAAATGAAGAAATAGCTAACGCTGCGTTCCCATAAGTGGCTCAGGTACAAAATCCTGAGGAACTGAACCTGACTGGCATAAAGTAAGTCAAATATTCACTTTATAACTAAAGTGGTTTCATTTCTGACATTGGAATAGAATCACACTGACATGAGGAGGGGCAGATTTCCAAAGGAAAAGGACACTGCCACAAGGAGAGGAAGGGGCTGCTGGCAGAGGGACAGCTCCCATTTCTTAAATTGTATTTCCTCTCTGTTCCTAAGTGATAATGCTCTACTTCAGGCCCAGTCTTCTTTTCTCTAGTTTGTCTTCGCTTCATTCTGGAATCCATGGGGGATAGCAGATGTCCTCAGACTCACCCAGTAGCTCTATAAACTAAACCCTTTAGCTCTATAACCTGCCACTTTCAGTGAACATGTGAGCTTTATAGGAAGTGAGCCATTCATCACTTATAAATTTAATAACATAATGTGTTCTTAAGCACTTTCATCACAACAACTGTGACTGTTCAGGCCTTTTTTTGTTGTTAGGGGATACAGTTTTTTGGTAGAGTAGAGGGATATCTGTGCTTGTGAAAGACAGTAATATCAAGTAGATTTGTTCTCTTTCACCTCAGCAATATGAATATCCCTTTACTAAAATAGTTCATCTAATAAAACAATTTATAGTGTTTCGTCTATAACAAATATATTTATTCTGTTCATCTTGTCTTTTTTCATAACCCTAATAAAGGCAGTACCTTTGACAGAGTAGGACTCAATAAATATGAGAATATCAATATTAGACCAAATTTATATTATTTGGAAGTTGTTAATCTGAATTTAAAAATGTAGATTTATTTAAACATTAAGGTGAAGACTAAACTCATTATCTTGGTGGCTTACCTTTTAAATTTAATTTGCCAATTATGCTTCAAAGATATATATAAAATATGAAAAGAGAAAAATAAAAAAGATATGGTTTTGCTCAACTTGTGACAAACATCTCATGAATGGTAAGTGGAGTTCTGTGCCTGGCTGAGGCTGTGGGCTGTTGAACTTTAGGTCTGACATTACGCAGAGGTGGCCAAGAGTTCAGTTTGTTATGGAGACAGGTTAAAAGCATCCGGGCAAGGACGTTTATTTAAGAACTGGGATTACTGTTTGAGAACTGCGGTGAGGGTAGGATTCCTCCCTGTTGGGGTCAGGTTCAGGAATACAGCAGCCATCTGATGCCAACTGCAGTGGCTTCTGGTAGAGTCTTTTACTGGGGGATGTCCACACAGGCACATTTAAATGACATGTCTAGGCTTAACCATCAGTATGAGTCAGTCTTCACCAAAACTTGGAACAAATCATAAGTTCAGCAATGTCAACAGACCAATAGACAGTGCTCTCCCAAACACTTGGAGACGCAGTGCCACAGAATGTCATTTTCTTGTCTGTGGCTAGTGTATTTCATCATGCTGGCCAATAGTCAGTACCTTGAAATAAACAAGGAGTCAATCCAGACCAGCTGTGATTAACTTGTGCTTTGCAGCCAAGAAACAAAATCAACTACCAAAAAGTAAGTTCACTATAAGCATTGTGAACAATATGATAACCTGATTTTGATTAAAAAAATTAATGTTTATGATGCTTAAAAGGATAAGAATAACATGCATTAAAGAGAACAAGAAAATATTGATCAAAAGCAAGTAGAAATGAAATGAGACTAAAGATATATGAAAAGCATGTAACTAGATAACCTAAAAGTAGATCAATCTCTCTGCCTCTTTCTGCCCGCTCTCAGTCTCTCTATTTTTTGAAAGATAAATAGATAAAAGATAGAGTTATTAAAATAACACTAAAAACCTTAATGAATGGGTGAAACAGAATACAAGAATAAGAAAGCTCTGAGATACTATGTGTTATTGAAACACAGAAATAAGGACAGGGAGAAAAGAGATAAAATCAAATACAAAGAATTGGTTTAGAGTTATAGAGAAATGATTAACCCAGCATATGTCTAACATAATTCCAGTAGCTGAGATTAAGTAAAAAAATGAAAATAAAGAGATAATACATAAAAATATAATAGTGGAGAATTTTCCATATTAAAAACACAAAAATTATATAAAGGTTTTTGAAGGCAAGTGGGACTGTGGATGTTGGAGACTCAGATGTGGGGAGGGTGGAAGAGGTGAGAGATGAAAAATTGCCTATCAGGTACAATGGTACACTGTTTGCATGAGTACGCTAAAAGCAGTTAATCCATGCAGCCCCAAACAACTGGTACCCTTGAAGCTATTGAAATACAAATAAATAAATAAATAAATAAATAAATAAAAATAAAAACAAAATACATGTGCAATGAGTGTCATGGAAAATTGAAAAAATTCATATTTACATTTTATTGAAGAACAGCAAATATAAAGAAACAAATTATAAACATGCCACAGAAGATGGCCAGAAAACACTGATTATCTCAAATGAAAGACAGTTATGCCTGTAGCAGTATTTGCTGCTAACTGTTGATATGGGAGAAAATGGAGCCACATCTTCAAAACTTAAGAAAAGTAAATTACAATCTGAAATTTTATATTTAGTTAAATTAGGATTTGAGAGGAAGAGGAAATAATGACCATTATAGACACACACAGAGAGATTTCTGCCCTAACACCCCTTCTAAAAAAAAAACCTGAATGACATACTTAAAAAGAATAGTCAAATAAACCTGAAAATCAAGTAAAATGCAACAACAACAACAAAAAGTGATAAATTTGGGCAAATTACCAGAATTTTGTAAAATATAATGGGAAAACTAATAAATTATGACTCTAAAAGTAAAAGACCAGAAACTAATTTTATATGCCTAATATGTTTGAACCAAAATGTTAGAAATCAGTAATGAGTTTGATGTGAGTGGCAGTTGGTGAGTGATTACAGATTGCTAAGATCCTAGTGTTCTTGAGAGTAGATGATCAAAAGGGTAGCTTTTGTAATAACATAGTTAACTGAGTTGGTGAAGTGTGATATATCACTACTTAAAGACTGTCTTGATCTAGTGTTCATGGTACAGACTACATGTAGCCCCATGTACTTGTTCCACACCCTTTTCTTAGTACTAGAACAACAAATGTTTGCTGAACACATGGTTACCTAGACCAAAGATTACGTTTTTCAGTCTTTTTGGAAGCAAAGGATGGCCCTGTGACTGAAGGCAAATGGAGCACTTCAGGGAATGTTGGATGCAAGCAGCTTTTGCAAATAATAGGGGACCAGAACTCCAGAGGTCATCGTGGACCATGGGCAGTGAGCCAGGTCCATGCTGGCAGAATGAGACAAGAGGCATTTGAGTCTGTAGTGCTGTGCCTGATTCAGACAACTTAAATTTTTATTTTATGTGAGGAAGGAATAATTTTGATTAAACTTAGATTATTTTTATGTTAATCATACATACACAGACTTATGCTTAAGTGATATAATTCTTAGTCAATTAAAATACACGAGAATGAGAGGAACCAAAAGAACGTTACCTGTCCAGCAGAGGGTAACAACGAGGAAAGCAGAAGTAAGAGGACAAGAAGTTCAGACATGCGGTCCTCACAGTAAATATTGATGTATGTATCCACTGTCCCATTAGAGAAGACACGAGTCAACATGTGGATGCAACACGGATCTGAACTACACGCATCTACTTACAGGCAGAGTTTCTTTCGTCTCTGTCACCCTGAGACAACAAAACTGACCTCTGCATCCTCGGACAGCTTAGTTATGAAGTCAAGGAGGATAAAGGCCTTCATGGGAATCCAATTCCATTTAGTGAACAGGAAAATATGTTTTCTCTTCTATATGATTTTCTTAATAACATTTTATTTTCTCTAGCTTACTTTCTTGTAAGAATATAGTATATAAGGCATATACCATACAAAATATTTGTTAATCAACTGTTTATGTCATCAGTAATGCTTCTAGTCGATTGTAGGCTATTAAGTTTAAGTATTAAGTTTTAGGGCGTCAACAGTTATATGTGAGTGTGTGAGGTGGCTCATTTCTGTAATCCTAGCACTTTGGGAGGCAGAGACAAGAAGATTGCCTGAACCCAGCCTGGACAACTTGGAGGGACCTCGTCTCTACAATAAATCAAAATATTAGCTGAACATGGCAGTATGCGCCTGTAGTCCCTGCTACTTTGGAGACTGAGGCAGAAAGATTGCCTGAGCTCAGCAGGTCGAGGCTGCAGTGACTGTGATTGTGCCACTGTTACTCCAGCCTGGGTGAGAGAGTAAGACTCTGACTCAAGAAAAAAAAAATTATGTGGACTTTTGACTTCATGGAGGATTGGCACCTCAACCACTCCATTGTTTAAGGGTACATTGTACATGGTTTAACAAAGAACAACAAAAAAAACTTTAAAAATCGCATTTTTATAGTAGAAGAATGAATTACATACACCAGTAAAAAACAAAGCAAAAGGCCAGACAAGGAACTTTACCTAATAATAAAAGGAACTGTCCCTCAAAAAGTATTAAATATCATAAGGTTATATGCACCAAACAACATAGTCATTTCTCTAACTGTTAACATTACAGAGTTAATGAGAAAGCAGGTAAAGAATGCAGTCTGGAATGGAAATTTAACATATTTCAGAAAGTAACATTTTAAAACAAGTAGATAATATTGCAAACTATGAGGAGTGATATAAATTGTTTAGGATGTTATGGAGTAATATCGGAAGAAAACCTGATCTGTTCTGTCTAAAGTTCTTAACATCAAGAACAATTAAGAATTAATCAATGTGAGGGGGTGGCCAAATTCCAGGTGGAGGAAACATGAAGAAAAGATTTGGATTTAATGATTTGATTAGAGACTGGAGGAGAAAACTATATATCAGGAGGCTGGGAAATTCTGCACAAACCATATAAGGTATTCTCTGATCTTCTTTAGCTCACCTCAGAATGTCAAGTTCTGGAAAAGAAGATACCTGAATTCAAAAATAAAAGCCAGAAACTAAAACAAACAAACAAATTATTTCAAATGCAAGAACTTAGTTTTCAACAAATGCTTTATATTTTCAGATTAAAATAATGAATTTAAATTGGCATTCAGGGTCAATTATATTCAAAATGTGTACAATACCTACATGTAAAATAGCATGTTATCTTAAGCTGTTTTCAATGTATTGATTAATTTATAGTTTTCTTAAACAACAGCAAACAGCTGATTCAAGATTTTAATAATTCTTTTGCTGCTTTTATCTGGTAATGCCTGAAGTGTATTTAGACCTATTATCAGAATTGCTCCTAAGCTTTGTCTACAAGTTTGTGTTTGGCAAAAGGGCATCACTCCGATCATTATCTCTGTCTCAAAGAGAATTTCCAGCAGGCAGGATAACTGTTGGACTTTTCCCTCCCTTGTATTGCTGTCTGCAAAAACTTATTTTAGATCTGATTCTTAGTGAATACCCAGAATTGTATTCTGGTGATCTGACACATATGACAACTAAGACATTTCAGCATAAATTGCATAAGTTGAATTGCATACATTCAAGGGGGCAGATCACCCTGACAGTTCTTTTCTTCTCTATAGTATGTGGCTAGCAAACCTGACGCAGGGTTCCATATGTATGCAGCATGAATTACTTTATAGCCATGTGCCATGCAGTAACATTTCAGTCAATGATGGACTGTGGGTAGGGTGATGGTCCCATAGATTATAGTGGAACTGAAAGACTTCTACACCCTAGTGGCATCACAGCCATTGTAATGTTGTAGCGAATACATTCCCTTTTCTATGCTTGGATATGTTTAGATACACAAATACGAGTACAAACACCATTGTGTTCCGGTTGTCTACAGTATTTAGTTCAGCCACATGCTGTGCAGGTGTGTAGCCTAGGAGCATCACACTCTACCATCCAGCCCGGTGTGCAGTAGTTTCACCAACTAGGTGTGTGTCAGTACACTCTGTAATGTATGACACATGACGAAATCACTCAACAGTGCATTTCTCAAAGGGATCCCCATCATCAGTTAAGGCATGGCTGTATTTATGTTCTGTCTTATTTAGAATGTAAGAATAGTTAAAGAGGTAACTAACTTAGAGGCACATGACTTGGGGGTGACATCAAGTGCCTCTGTCATTGCTGTTTGGGGTCACACACACTTAGTCTGGAGGTGTGGGTGACATCGGATGCCTTTTGTCTGTGTGGTTTGGGGTCACATGCTCTTGGTCTGAATTTGTGGGCAACATCGAATGCCTTCAATCTGTGCTGTTTGGGGTCACGTGCACTTGGTCTGGAGGTGTGGGTGATAACGGGTGCCTTTTGTCTGTGCTGTTTCGGGTCACAATTTCTTTTTTTTATCCTTTTTGACTTGTTTAAGATTCTGCCAGTTTCCTTCAAATGACCTCATGATGGCTGCTTTCACTGATGAACAGTTTTGTAGGTTTGGCTAGCTGGTTAAAGGGGGAGTTTGAAGCTTGAAGTCAGGTGTAACCTTTGGGAAATAAGCAGGGTTACCCAAGAAAGGACCACTTAGTGGCGGAAGAATTGTCCTCAGCTGCCGAAGGTCAGAGGGAGGCCGGAGAACACAAATAAGACTGAAGAGGGCTTATTAGCCAGTAGGGAAAGTGTCTTGGTGTATGTTATCTTCACATTCTGTGTTCATTCCTAAGGGCTGTACCTATCTCTCTCCTCTGCACTTCTCATTCCCAGCCATCAGTCTAGCCAGAGCTCCTGATGGAACATGGCATCAGTCTAGGAGAACAGCAATTCACGTCCCACTGCTGAAAGATAAGCAAATTCCAGGCACCAAAGAGGAAAAATAATAAAACAATATTAGTAAACACAAAAGATTTTTAAAGGACTGCACAGTATTCAATGTGAGGGTTGTTCACGTGCATCTAATGTATCTGTTCAAATTCCAATTGAAGGACATTTTTACCTGTCTTGTTTACATCTTGCTAAATAATTATTTCAGTATTTATTCCTATAAATGTAACTGTTGGGTTAAAAGGATCTGTCAGGACACTTTATACATAATTTAATAGAATTGATTAGAGGAAATTTATAAGCTATTTAATTTATAAAACATTGATACTTTATTTAAGTTTGACCCTTTTATACTATTTGAGCTACTTCTGTTCTTTTTTTTTTTTGAGTTGGAGTCTCACTCTGTCACCCAGGCTGGAGTGCAGTGGCTGCTACCGACGACTGCAGCCTCGACTTGCTGGGCTCCGGCGATCCTTCTCCTCAGCCTTCCAAGTAGCCGAACTACAGGCGTGTGCTACTATGCCCAGCTAATTTTTTGATTTATTGTAGAGATGAGGTCTGCCAAGTTGCCCAGGCGGGCCTCGAACCCGCGGGCTCAGGCAATCCACTCACCTCGGCCTACCAAAGCGCGGGATTACAGGCTGAGCCACTGAGCCCAGCCTCTACTATTGTTCTTATAAGTAAAAAACAAATTTGAAAATAATTTCAACATTTGGAAGTAATATTAATATGATATTTAGACATTTGAGTACTAAAAGGCAGCTCTCACACTGCCTTACTCTTTGCCATTAACTTTTGACTAATTTCGTTTCCCTTTTCTTCTTTTAACCTGGCGTGGTTACTCAAATCTTAATTCCTGTAGGATTTACATAAGGATGTCATCTTTTCTGGGAGCTTGCAGTATTCAGTTGACCAGTACCATTAGATATTTGAGTACTAAAAGGCAGCCAGGTGGACACTCGGGTTTCCAGACACAGGATTCTCAGCTATGACTAAGGCTTTATTTAAATGCAAGAACGTTAGTTCAGGCAGAAGCATTTTGGGTTCCAGGAGGCCAAATGGTCCCCTGGAGAATGGTGCCATACTGGGATGTCAGCAGGGACTTCTGCTCCTGCAGTTGGGCAAAGTTCAGCAGTCAGATAAGCCTTGTTAAGGGAAAGATTGTTAGTTCACATGGACTACATAGAAAACCATTTGGCCAACAACGATTTCCTGTGTTGTCTCTATGCATGTCCCCATGGTCATTGTGTACCTGGACTTCTTGGAGAAAAGGTGGGAAGGCTGCAGGGAAAATCTTGGGAAACTAGAAGGACTGACTGTCATCACGGGCTTGAGAGCTACCTCTGGGTGGCATTTATATGGAACCAAAAAATCGACATGCACTGAGAGTATTCCTAGAGGATTATCTATGTATCTCTCCACTGACTTTTTGTTCCACTCATTCAGTCTTGTTCTTCCCAAATCCCAATCAGCCAGCCAGCATATCCATGGCAGCCCAAGGTTCAGTGTCTATCTGTAACTCAACTGACCTCACCTCCAGCATAGACTGGATTATGGTATATGCTGCCCTTCACTTGAAATGAGTTAGCTTTTTCACTGTATTTCATGGTTACCCCGAAGGGGACTGTCATACATGGAATTCATCTTTGACCTATCTGTCAGCCTGGGCTGTACTTTTGATTTTATCTTTGTCACCACATGAGACTAACTGTGGGCTGAGGAAGGGTGCAGGTATGCTCCCATACCATGGGTATCTGAAGCACTCACCCTGTTTATTTGTGATATCCAGAATTACTTAATCTTATATGTATACTTTTTATTTAATAATGGCACTTTCCTACTCATTATAAGCCACCTAGTTCACAGTGGGCAAATTGGGCTACTTGGTTTCCCTTGGCAGGTGTTGGAGACAACTAGAGAATATTTTTCAATTAGAGAACAGTTGACACTGGCGATGGAATTTTCCTCACCTGAGAACCTCAGGTTTTGCATTCTAATTCTTCTCTTGGGTCTTGATTGTGACCCAAGCAGGCTTTTGCTAAACTCTCTGTCTGGCTCTGGTGCAGAGCTTTTGTTTGCTCAGTCAGTGGGTAAAAGCAGCACATCTAGGCCGGGCTCGGTGGCTCAGCCTGTAATCCCAGCACTTTGGGAGACTGAGGTGAGTGGATTGCCTGAGCCCAATGGTTCAAGACCCACCTGGGCAACTTGGCGAGACCTCATCTCTACAATAAATAAAAAAATTAGCCGGACGTGCCTGTAGTTCAGCTGCTTGGAAGGCTGAGGCGGAAGGATCGCCAGAGCCCAGCAGGTCGAGGCTGCATTTGGCTGGGAACGTACCACTGCACTCCAGCCTGGGTGACAGAGTGAGACTCCAACTCAAAACAAAACAAAACAAAACAAAACAAAACAAAAAAACAGCACATCTAAATGCTATTGGTATTGTGCTGTGCCCCAAATGTACTGAACTCCTAGAAACTTTACCAAAGTGATGAGTCCCAGAACTTTTTCAGGGTTTGCCTTTTGTTCTCTGGCAGGTAAATGAGTTACTAAGTTATATGGTAGTATTATGACACTCCAGGGATTATTTTTATTATACAAGGTAAAACCTCACTATAGCGTAAGTGGGTTCCAAAATACTTAATCAGTTAAAATGTCCACTTTTTAGTATTGTGGTATTAAGAACCAGTCTGGGTTTGTCCGTGTGTCTGGGTGACTGTGTGTGTGTCTAGGTGTCTGAGGACTCCATGGGTTCATTTGCGCGTGCCAAAATTATCTAGTTTAGATTACTGTCTGGTGCCACCTGGTGGTGGCTGTTTGATGTACCATTTTATAGACATGGGTCATTGGATCCTGTGATTGGCTGCTCCTGCTAGCAAAGTGACTGTAATTCCGGAGGTCGCTTAAAGGAGTCAGTGTCAATCGATCTGGAAGAGCAGTGGGTTGTGGACTCGTCTCTTCTGCTTTCCGGCACTTCCCTGTCCCGCCTTCTACGCCTATATTAACACCAGCTCCAAGGAAGCACTTTTGGCATCCACTTTTGTGAACCTGAGTGGCGGGGGAAAAAAGACAATTGCCCATTGCTGTGCATCTCCAGTGAGAGGATGGATGGGAAGGATATCACCGGATTGTACTAGATTTGTGTTACTTAGTGATTTTCTTTCATCAGAACCTACTGCCAAACAAACAAAAAATTGGTTTATTGTATCAAAACTGATATTTTTGGAAAAGTCGGAGAATTTGGTTTCAAGATTAATTTTTTTCAAGATCTAAAATACTTATAATTTATACTTAAGAAATGACACAGTACCATGATATTTTATTAATCTGTTTCAATAGGTAACCAAATTTAACAAATACTTCTTCAATTACATTCTCAAGAAAACCAACTACTTTAATGAATCTAACACATTATGAGATATTCCCGATTAGGCTTTAGAACTCAGTCCTCCACCCCCCTTTTTATTCTGGCCCTAGAATACTTCTGCATCCCAACTCACTCCACCCCTTTGATTTTACACACTGTCAGAACAATTGTGGATCCAGCTGTTGTGATTGTTGTTTTGCTTGTATTAGTGGTTATTAATGGTAAACTTTTTCTTTTCTGCAATGGAAATAGGGAAACAATTTTTTTTTTTTTGAGTCGGAGTCTTACTCTGTTGCCCGGGCTGGAATGCAGTGACATATTCATGGCCACTGCAGCCTTGACCTACTGGGCTCAGGCAATCCTTCCACTTCAGCCCTCCAAGTAGCTGGAACCACAGGTGCCACAACGCCCGGTTGAGGAAACAATTATTTATATTGAAAATAATGATGTTTCTTCCAGGTATCTTAGAATTACTTTTAATATACTTGCGAACTTGGAGACTGAGTTATGATAGATGTGTTAGTGCATTTGTGCTGCTATAACAAATACCACAGACTGGATAATTTAGAAAGGGCATATATTTATTTCTCACAGTTCTGAGACTGGGAAGTCCAAGGTCAAGGCACCAGCATCTTGTCAGGGGCCTCTTGCTGCATTCTCACAAGGCAGAAGGACAGAGAGGATGAACAAACACTGCTCTCACGACAGAAGAGTGAGAGAGAGCAAGCCCACATCCAAAAGTCCTTTCTCTGGGGGCCTGGTCCATTCGTGAGGGCAGAGCCCCCATGACATCATAACTTCCCCAGAGCTCCACCTCTTAATATCGCTAGAATGTAAGTTAGGTTTCAACATGAATTTTTGAGGGGATATGTTAAAACCATATCAATAGAGAACTTTGAATAAATGTTACTCTTTGGAAACCTGCAAGTAGTATCTCCAAAGTTTCCCCTAAAAGCCAAATAGGCACTCCATCTGTCTTGAAAGTTGTAACATGTTTATTTTACAAAATGTTTTATTACTACATGATGCAGGCTTCCATTTTTCCAGACTGCTATATTTGTTTTCATACTACCTGCTGCCCTACCCGTCAGGCCATGTCTCACATTTTAAGGTTCTTTTTTGTAGGCGGCCACTTGAAGATATCAATTTCTGTACCAGTGAGGTGGTTTTAGGCTGTGGTCACAAAGGACCCAAAGTTAATTTCTCAGTTCCATTAAAGTTTCACTTATGTAGCATTCCAAAGTGTTTGCAGGCCAAGGCAGCGTGTGCTTCATCCTCCCCCACAGCAACAGGCACACGTGCAGCAACACACACACATGCAGCGACACACGCACACCAGTGTTGCCCTCATCAGTGCCCACCCTCCCACGCCTGTGGAAAAGCAGTGTCTCAGGTGTTGCCTCCTGGAGGATGGTGAGTGAGAGAAACGTGGGGGAGGGTCTGACATGGGTCCACATTGCTTTCTTTACATTCTACCCATTGGACTTCAGTCACATGGTATAATTCTTTAGTAAAGAAGGCCAGAGGACATGATTAAATGGTGTTTGCAAGAGAAGAAATGGCATTTAGTAATGCTCAGTAGTTCCTACCATGTGCATTTTAGTATTGTGTAAATAATTACCTTTACCATTTGCAGGTAAAATGCTTGAAGAATACATGATGGATTGCTTAGGACTTTTCTATTAAAAAACGTAAGATGAAAAGCTAAGTGCATGACCATTTCCAGACCGTTGCCTTACTAGTCTCTGGTATGGCCATGTGCTCTTTGGGCTGTGTTTCCTGGCTTTGGCCCCCTCCCCTACCTTGGGGAGGTGAGTCTCTTCTTTCTCTCTCTCTCTCTAATGTACTTTCTGAATAATTTATATTTTCTAATTTAAAAAAAAACTAAGTGCAAATAATTTAAACTATAAAGCTGGGTACATTAGAGTGCATACAAAAAGTTAATATATTAATCTACAAAGTATAAAATATGTGTTTGTATGTTATAAACTGTATGTAACTTTATACATTTAGCATTCTCTATATGATATATGATTATAACTATTTGTATATATATATTTCACATATATATAACGTTAAGTGGAAAAAATAAAAAGCAGTGAGTTTCTACTATTTTATAACAAACCTGGAACTTTTCAAAAAAATTCAGCTTTTTATTTTGAAGGGTGTCATAGGAGTTAGGTTAATCTCTTCTTGTGGCTTAGAAATTTCAATAGAGCCTCAAAGGCCATAAACAATAAAATAGGTGCCAAAGACCCAGAGATTTGAAAACCGAAATCTAAGTGCAAAACCACTTATTTGGATGGTGTCAAGAGATTGTGAAACTGGTTTTTGCAACCTCAGCTCCAAATTTAAAAGAAAAATTGAAGACTGATCCTTAAGAGACTTGGCGTCCCCTCATCAGGAGTTGGTAGTGTGCCAGGCACATCCCCTCCCATTGTTTCTTGGGAAGGCAAAGAGAGTGGAATTTTTTAATTAATCATTTCAAGTGCTCTGACAACAGAAGAATTTCAAATTCAGCCACATATGCTTGAAGAGGTTTATTCTGAACCAAATGTGAACGATCAGACCTAAGACAGCCCTGAGAGGTCTTGAGAGCTTGTGTCTGGGATGGTTTAATTGCAGCTTGGTTGTACACATTTTAGGGAGACAGAAGTTACAGAAACCATCAATTAATACCTGTGAGGTTTACAATGCTTTAGCCCTGGAAGGTGGGACATCTCCAAGCAGGGACTTGCAGGTGGATTCAAAGATTTCCTGACTAGCAATTAGCAGCAACAGTTAGCCTCCTATCTAAGGAATTCTGAAATCAGTAGAGTGGGTGTCCTGTTGAGATAAAGAGTTGGAAAAATTCCAGGTTTCTTGATATGTAAATGAAGACTCAAAGGTGCAGACTTCAGAGAGAATAGGTAAGTATCTTCACAGGTGCCCAGAGTCTGGGAATCCCCAAGACAGAGCTTTTCAGGTCATAAGTACTTTGAGTTCCTTCTTTATCAGTTGCATGATGTTATGCCAGTGTCAGGTTGGAAAGCAAGCCTCATTACACAGGGTTAATTAAAAAAAAAAAACCCTCTGATGAGTCTTTATCAGGCATGACTACCCAAGCTTCTTACTTAGGAATTTGGACAAGAGAAAAAAAGGTCAGAGTTTAGTTCAGGCTTCATAGTGATCTCTTAGACTCGTGTACCTTTGCTCCTGAGGGACTTGAGAACTGGTGACTGGGGTCTGGGTATTTCAATTGTGGAAGTCAGTGGAGTTGCTACTTCTGTTTGCTGCAGGATACTGCTAGGGTGGCATCACTGAGAGGGAACAGCTCTTTCTCCTCAGTTAGGGTTAATGCTTGCATTGACTGCATACTCTGCTGACTGGAGCCAACATAATGTGATTTCAAAAGGACCAAACTGAGTGCCAGGAGAAGAGGCAGTACCCTACCTGGAAGATCGGTAATAGGTTGCTGCATTCTCTGAAGCTGATGGGGAGTCAAAATTGGCAGCCAGTGGGCAGATTGGCCACCTCCAGGTACGTGCAGCCGGATGTCCTCTGTGAAAAACCTCCAGAGGGGAGTAGCAACATAGCACTTGCCACTGGGTGCCCAGATGCCAGGAGGGCCTGGGCCTTCCCAGTGCTCTTTTATTTCAGGCCAGTTGTCATAGAAGTCACGAGTAGTGATTGGTAAGTGGAGGGGAGGAGGAGAGGGCACGAACTTCCCTTACCCCATTCCAGAATTCCAGAACTGGATTAGGACCCAGCAGGGGAATTAAGGGGATACGGATACACTAAAATGTATAATAATTAAATGGGGATGGACGTTTCATTATGTAAAAATGGCAAAAAAATATTACCTGCTTTTTTTTGTTTGAAAAAAGGAAGCACTAGGTGCAAAGAGTAAATTTAACCCAGCAAACAGGTTCTGAGAATTGGATAAAACAATCAGCTTTCTTTTTTCTTGCACTCTCCATTAATCAGGATCATTCAATATACAAGTTATAACTCTGTATGAGCATCAAAAGCTGTCATCTCTTTAGTTAGTATATATCATTTGCTTTCTTCCCCCCAAAAGAAAAATCACTTAATGTTTCCCTTTATGAGAAAACAACAACAACAAATGCACAATCTGGTTTATAATTTACTCAAATTCAATAATTAGATAATTGAATAAAATAACTCAGTGTAAGCCCACCTGCGTGTTAGCCTCGCAGCTGATTCCACACTCACTTTTTCTCCCTCCAAGACAGTGTCTGGGTGTGTGGAGGAAGGGCTCGGTGAAGGACAGACTTAGCCCTGCAGGGTGCAGACTGCCACTGCTCTGCCACGGCCTCTCTCCACTCACTGGTCCCACTCCTCAGCCTTGGGAGCAGGCCACTTCACCTGGAGAGCAGGTCTTAGGGAAAGCTTTGATGGCTCTGATGCTTGTGACAGCTGCATAGGAGTCAGGGTGGTCTTACAGGGCCATGCACAGGGTCCATCTGCTTGAGCAGTGACCCATCAGGTTATTGAGCTGTCAGCATCTGAGCATGCCACAGGATAGTCTGGGTGGTGGCCCCTATTACAGGGCAGTGGTCTGGTGGGGTGGTCAGTGGCCCACCTGTCCTCTCTTACTCTCACTCATCTGAGCAGTGTCCCACCAGGTCACTGAGCTGTCAGCATCTGAACATGCTGTAGGACAGTCTGGGTGGTGACCTCTGTTCCCATGCAGTGGTGGGGCAGAGGGCCAGTGACCCACCTGCCCCCTCACCCATCTGAGCATTGAGCAGAAGTTGCTTTGTTACTTGCCATTGCTCTTTCTCTGCTGTCCTCATTTTCTCCCTTCCTTGTGTCTTTTCTCTGCGGCATCTAGCTGGCAGAGTTCCACACTGTGCCACAGGACAGTGCATGATCACGGACTTTTCAGCTCCCTGCTGGTAGTGTAAGTCGGGGCAGAAGAAGCATCATTAGAAGCCTGGGAAACACTTTCCCCAAGTTGCAGTTTTCAAAATAAGTAATTGGTCAATTCAAAACTGAAAATGTGCCAGGTCCTTCTTTTTGCTTTACTTAGTGACACATCCCAGGTTCTTCAAGGGAAATGATATGGAATAGAGTGAAGGTTTGGATCCTAAAAGCAATTGTGCAACGTGAATTGTCAATTTTCAAAATAATTTATCTGGCATATACATTTTAAGGTTGAACAATAATATACAAAAACAATGTGTTTTCTCTAACTTTATTTTGCTATTGATCAATCCTTGAGTAATTTAGAATTTCAAGTTTCAGATTCATTGTTATTATATGGTATTTTTCTGATTATGTTCCTTTTATTTTCTAATAGTTTAGTCAGAAAAATAAATTTCTAATATTTAGTATCAAAAACAATTTATGGAGTTAGCATCTCAGCCATGCATCCCTGCTGCTCCATTCTTTCTAATCACATGAAGCCACAGCTTGTAACTCAAACGTTTTCATGTCATTCTCCGGAACCAGGTTCTGTTATGATGATCTAGTTGGGCTTATCAGATTCTGTGGAATTGTCAGTTTATGACATTAAAAAAAGTGCCTACTAATATAGTTTGAATATTTTGAATATTTAGATAAAAACCTGAGTCAACAAAAATTCCCCGTGTCTTTAAATGTCTAAATTAGGCCCTTTGGGAATATTAGCTTGTTAAATATGACAGAACATTGACTTGATAGATTGGTAAAAAGATGCAGGTCTTTAGTAAATAGCCATGATATTTTCTTTTTTTTAAATTTAATTGTTTATTTTATTTTTAACCACAACTTTTTTTTTTTTTAAGATGTGGGGTAAAATTCAGGATTTAGGTAGACAAGTGGCCATCATACAGGTAAAATTTGGGCCTCCCTTTGGTCCCTGCTTCACCTGATTGGAGATCAGGTACCCTTGTTGATGTTATGTGTTTCCCCTTCTTTCCTCCTCTGGCAGTATCCTGCTACTGCCAATCCCTTTCTTATAGTATTATGGTAAATATTAAGGGTCCACTTATGAGTGAGAATATGTGGTATTCAGTTCTTTGTTTCTGTGATAGATCAATCACTGAGTATGACAGACTCTAAATCCATCCAACTTACTGTGAAGTCCATATGTTTGTCCTTTATGGCTGCATAATATACCATTGTGTATATGTACCACATTTCTTTTATCCATTTCCAGGTTTGATGGGCAGCATGGTTGGTTCCATGTTTTTCCTGTTGTGAATAGTGCTGCAATAAACATGCGTAGGCAGGTAGTTTTTTGGTAGAAAAATTTGAGTTCCTTAGGATATATTCCCAGTAGGGGGATAGCAGGGACAATGGATTGTCAATTTCTAGTTCTTTTAGAAATTGCCACACTGTTTTCCATAGATGTTGAACTAGTCTGCACTCCCACCAGCAGTGTAGAAGCATTCCCTTTTCTCTGCATCCTCGCCAGCATTTGTTGTTGTTTTGTTAATGATGATCATTCTTACTGAAGTTAAGTGGTAGCTCAATGTGGTTTTGATTTGCATTTCTCTGATGAATAATGAGGTTGAGAACTTTTTCATGTGTATGTTGCCTGCCCATATGACTTTTTTTTTTTTGAGTCAGAGTCTCACTCTGTCGCTCAGGCTGGAGTGCAGTAGCACACTCATGTCCACTGCAGCTTCGACCTGCTGGGCTCTGGTGATCCTTCTGTCTCATCCTTCCAAGTAGCTGGAATCACAGACATGTATCACCATGCGCAACTAATTTTTTAACTTATTGTAGAGACGAGATCTTGCCATGTTGCTCAGGCTGGTTCAGAACCCCTGGACTCAGGCGATCCTCTCACCTATGCCTCCCAAAGTGCTGGGATTACAGTCTTGATCCACCGTGCCCAGCTGACTTTTTTTTTGAGAAGTGTATATTCATGTCTTTTGCCCACTTTTTAATGGGGCTGTTTGGTCTTTTTCATTTTGGCATGTTTGAGTTTCTTGTAGATACCGGATGTTAGGCCTTTGCCAAATATACAGCTAGCAAATATTTTTTCCCTATTCTGTAGGCTGTCTCTCCACTCTCTTGATGGTTTCTTTTGTTTTGCAGAAGCTTTCCAGTTTAATGAGGACCCACTTGCCTATCTTATCTATTATGGCATTGATATCTGTGGATTTGATCAAGAATTGGTTGCTGACTCCAATTGCCAGAAGGGTGTCTCCAGCATTTTCTAAGATTCTTACAGTTTGAGATTTTATGTTTAGGTCTTTGATCCATTTAGAGTTGACTTTTGTGTACAGTGATAAGTAAGGTTCTGGTTTCAATATTCTGCATGTGATCAGCCAGTTTTCCAGCACCGTAAACTGAATAGGGTCTCTTCTCCTCTCCCCAGTGGTTGTTGATGGAAGCTTTCTTAAAAATGAGTTGGTTGAGAAATTGAAGTTTTGCTTCTGAAATCGCTATCCTCTTCCATTAGTCAATATGCCTGTTCTTGTACCAATATCAGGCTGTTTTGATTGTTGTAGCCTTATAGTAACGTTTAAGGTCTAGAAGTATGCTATCTCCTGCTTTTTTTCTTTTGTTGAGGATTGTTTTGGCCATTCTTGGTTGTTTATGTTTCTATATGAATTTCTGTATTGTTGTTTCCGTGTCTGAGAAGAATGATGCTGGTAATTTAATGGGTGTTACATTGAATCTGTAGATTGCCTTTGGTAGGATGGACATCTTAACAATGTTGATTCTTCTTTTCCATGAGCATGGAACATTTTTTCCACTTGTTTGTGTCTTTTTGGGTTTCTTTGAGCAGTGTTTTGTAGTTTTCATTGTAAAGGTCTTTCACTTCTCTGGTTAGGAAGATGCCAAGGTATTTCATTCTTTTGTGGCTATTGTGAATGGGATTGTGCTTGTTATTTGTTTCCTTGTCTATTTGTTGTTGGTGTATAAGGATGCAACTGTCCTTTGCATATTTATTTTGTATCCTGAGACTTTACTAAAGTCCTTATCAGTGCAAGGAGGTTTTTGACAGATTCTCTTGGATTTTCAAGGTATAAGATATCATCATCAAAGAGAGATAACTTAACTTCCTCCTTTCCTATTTGGATACCCCTCATTTCCTTCTCTTATCTAATTATTCTAGTTTGGACTTCCAACACAATGTTGAACAGGAAGGGTAAGAGTGGGCAGCCTTGTTTTATTCTAGTTTTCAGGGGCATTGCCTCTAGTTTCTGTCCATGTAGCCATATGTTGGCTATGTGTTTATCATAGATGGCACTTACTATTTTGAAGTATGTTCCTTCTATGCCTAGGTGTTCAAGGGTTTTAACAAGAAGGGATGCTGGATTTTATTAAGAACTTTTTCTGCATCTAATGATATAATCATGTGTTTCTTGTTTTTACATCTGTTGATTTATTTAATTACATATATGGTATTGCAGATGTTGAACCAGCCCTGCATTCTGGGGATGAAGCCTATTTGGTCAATGATGGATGATTTTTTAGATGTGTTGTTGGATCCGATTTGCTAGAACCTTGTTGAGAATGTTGGCATCTATGTTCATTAGTTCTCTTTTTTGTTGGATCCTTTCCTAGTTTGAGCATCAGTGTGATGTTAGCTTTGTAAAATAATTTGTGGAAAATTATATCTTTCTGAATTGCCTGGAATACTTTCAATAGGATTAGTATCAGCTCCTCCTGGTATGTTTTGTAGAATTCTGCTGAAATGTTGAAAAGCTGTCTTTTCCAGGGCTTTTTTTTTTTGTAGGTAGTTTTCTTATGACAGAATCAATTTCCTGGTCTATTTAGTGTCTCAATGTCTTCTTGTTTCAACCTTGGGAAATTGTGTGATGTCAGAAAGTCCTCTATTTGATTCAGGTTACCGAGTTTGTTTCCATATAAGTGTGCATAGTAACCTCTGATAATCTTTCATATTTACTTGGGGTCTGTTGTGATTAGATCTTTTGCATTTCTGATTGTGTTTATTCAGGTTTTTTTTTAATCATTTGTCTAGGGATCCGTCAATCTTGTTTATCCTTTCAAAGAACCAGCTTTTTATTTTGTTCATTTTTTTCTATGAGATTTTTGTCTTTTATGTCTGATATTTGGGCTTTTACTTTGGTGCTCTGGATTCTTCTGCTAAAGTTAGGATTTTGGTGGTCTTGTCTTTCCAGATCCTTTAGGTGATCTGTTAGGCTGTTAACTTGTGATCCTTCCATTTTCTTTGTATGTGTTTGTAGCGGTTTTGATAAAATGTTTCTTCATTTTCTTTTTTTTTTTTCTGAGTTGGAGTCTCACTCTGTCGCCCAGACTGGAGGGCAGTGGCCGCTCCCAGCCACTGCAGCCTTGACCTGCTGGGTTCCGTGGATCCTTTAGCCTCAGCCTTCCAAGTAGCTGGAACTACAGGCACGCACTACCACGCCCGGCTGATTTTTGATTTATTGTAGAGATGAGGTCTTGCCAAGTTGCCCAGGTGGGTCTCGAACCCGCGGGCTCAGGCAATCCACTCACCTCAGCCTCCCCAGGCGAGGAATTACAGGCTGAGCCACCGAGCCTGGCATGTTTCTTCATTTTCATTTGTTTCTAGGAATCTTTTAATTTCTGTTTTGATTTCTGTGTTGACCCAGGAGCCATTCAGCATCATGCTTTTAGTATCCACATCTTTGTGGGTTTTGGGGGAAGTTTGTTGGTGGTGATATTTATTTTTATTCCACTGTGGTCTCTGAAGGTACATGGTAGTATTTTGATCTTATGAAATTTGGTTTTCCTTGATTTATGACTTTGGATATGATTTATCTTGGGGTACATTCTATGTGGTAATGAGTAGAATGTATATTCTGTGGTTGTTGTGTGAAGTGTTCTATAGGTACCCATTAGGTCCATTTGGTCAAGGGTCAAGTTGAGGTTCCAGATCTCTTTGTTGATTTTTGCTTCAATGATCTGTCAAGGTTTGCTAGTGGGGAATTTAAGTCACCAGCTATAATAGTGTTAGGGTCAATGTCTTTTTAGTTTACTTAGTAGCTGCTTTATAAATGCTGATGCTCCTATGTTGGGTGCATATATATTTAGGATGAATATTTCTTGTTGATGGATTAAATCTTTTATCATTATATAGTGTCCTTCCATTTCTTTTGTAATTTTTGATAGCTTAAAGGTTGTTTTGTCTGATATTAAGATCTCAACTCCTGCCAACTTTGAGATCCATTCTCCTGGAAATTTATTTTCCATTCTCTGACTTTGAGTCTGTGTGCACCTCTTGTGGTGAGACGAGTTTTCTGGATGTAGCAAATTATTGGGTCATTTTTTACATCCAATTCACCATTTTGTGTCATTTTAGTTGTGCATTTAGTCCATTCATGTTCAAGTTGATTATTAAAAATGTGAGTGTTTATATAATCGCACATCTCTTATAGGCTTTGTCTTGAGTTTCTTATAAAGTTTTTTGTTTATTTGTTTTCTTTTAACTTTTGGGTTGATGCATGTGTGTGTCATCAAGTTTTCATTTGCAATGTATTCTCTGTTGATTCTGTGTTCTCCTGTTCTCTTGGGTAGTGCATGGTTATTATCTTTTTTTCTTTTCTCTGTACTATATACCTTTTTAAGCATCTGCTATAGAGCTGGTCTGAAAGCTGTATAATCTCTTAGGGGTTGGATGTCTGGGAAGTATTTTAATTCTCCATTGCTGATGAAGCTGAACTTAGCTAGGTAGAAAATTCTTGGTTGAATTTGTTTATCTTTGAGGACTTTGAAAATTGGTCTCCAGTCCCTTCTAGCATGTAGCATTTCTGCTGATGTGTTTGCTGCTATTCTGATTGATCTTTCCTGGTAGCTAGTCTGACCTTTCTCTCTTGCTGACTTTAGGATTTTTTTCTTTTGTGTAGGCAAATTACTATGTACCTAGGGATTGGTCTTCTCATTTGATGTCTTGCAGGGGTTCTCTGTATCTCTTGTGTTTGGATGGTCAAATCTCTGATGAGATGGGGAAAGTTTTCATGGATAACCTCCTGAAATACTTGCTCCAAGGTGTTCTCTATTTCACTTTCTTCTTCTGGAATATCAATCAGCTTCTTGATGTGATTGCACATCTCTTGTAGGCTTTGTTCTTTCTTTCTGAGTTTTTTTCCTATGCTTTTTATACATTAAGTTAATTCCAAGTTTTGGTCTTCAAGTTCTGAGATGCTTGATTAATGCTTTCTATGCTTGTCATTTTGTTATTTATTTCTTGTATGAAATATTTTTATGGCCAAAATCTCTGTTACAAGTTCAGTGTTGCATATTGTCTTCCTTGAGTCTTATTCACTCTTTCCATTCATTCCCTAATCTCTGCTGTATTCTGGGGTCAGTCATTGGTAATTTTCATTATTTGGGCTCTGAGGTCTGATTTTTCAGTCATGTTCTGTTTGTTATACCTGTGTTCTGTCGATTTTTACTTTTTTGTGACTGATCTCTTTCTTTTCTCTTTAGTTCCATTATTCAGTGGCAGTGGGAGGAGTTTTCACTTCTGATGTTTGCTCAGCCCTCTATTCTCCCTGATCAGGGCTCTGAATTTGTTCTATTCTGAAACAGTGCTGTGAGTGGGAAGCTTTGCTGTCTCTTGTAGTTTTGAGAGTTGAATAAGTTGGAGGATGAGGAGCTAGGATTCAGGAACTACTTGCAAATCACAATGATCACTGACTGGGGTATGGGGTCCCTGAGACCCACTTCCCACCACCACTGTATATGATGATACAATGGGTACATGTGTGTACTCCCTGAGTCCAAGATTCAGTAACAGCAATGAGGAGAACAGATAATAGTAAAGTAAAATTGGGCAGACAAAAAAAAAAACCAAAACAAAACAGAAAAACAAAAGCAAAAAAAAACCAATTACACACACACACTCACACACACACATGCACAAGCAAAAACCAAAACTAACTGGAATAAAAGCAGGAAAACTGAACACGCGCGCACACACACACACACACACACACCCCAACACAAAATGAAAAATGAAAGGAGATGGAAAAAAAGGAAAAGAAAAAAATGGGTAATGCAAATTGATTTCTCACATACACATTACACTAAAAAAAGAGGACAAAACAAATCTGAAAGGTGAACGTGCAGTCATTCATGTATACTCATGAACAGAAAACAAAAAAAGAAAGAAAGAAGAAAAAAGATAAAAAAGAAAAAAAGGAGGGAATGCAAATCAAACCCTCACATACACATTCACGCACAAAGATAAAAGGAGAGGAAAAAAAACCCCTGCCCTCTTGTGACAGGTTCTGTAATTGTTCCTCTTAGCTGCTCACAGGTAAGCCTCTCTGCTGTCTCCTGCGGAGCTGCCACCACATTCACAATCTGCCCAGAGTGTGGTCCAGGGTAGGAGAGGGCAATAGGTGTGGGTGGGACTTCAGTCCTCCCTTTAGACTCTGGTAAGGTTAGGGGGATCCCCTCTGGTGGGAGATGTGGGATTGTTTTCTCTTCAGGTACTGGCAGGGGCATGGGGAAGGGGCGCCCCATCCAGGCTTATCCTAGAATAGATTTTTCCTATCCCAGCTGATGTCCAGTCTCCATCTGGGTTTGTCCCTCTCAGTTGTGCCCCAACAGTGTTGGTCTGATGTTCAGAGGATTGCTGGGAAGAAGAGGTTTTGGCCAGGCCTGAATTCCCTGATGATCTCTTCAGGGGTTTTCCTTGTCCTTTTCTAGTCACACTCTTTGCCCCATAGCTGAATCAGGGTAGGAGGTGGGATGTTTGAGACTCAGGACTAGCTCTGTCCCTCCGAAGTTTGTGTTTTCAGGACATTCCCTCTGGGTCACAATCAACCTCTGAGTAGTTAATCAACTGGTCACAGAGATGAGGTCTGTCCCTCAGTTTTGAGCAAGCTGTACTACTTTCCTGCCCAGTTTTCAAGATGGTGGCAGGATACCGGTTTTGTCTTTACCAGTGGGCCTCTGCTTCTGAATCCCTCACTGTTCTCCTCCGTGGCCCTTGCTGCCAATGTCCAGCCAGGAACTGCAGTGGTAAGGCAGAAGCTGGAGTAGATAGTCACTCCCAGCAGCTTCTTTCCAGGAAAGGCTTTGCTGATTTTAAAAAATGGCACTTGGCTACTGTGCCCTGGGAAGTGCTAGGGTCTAAACAAGGCAGCTGTGGCACCAGGTGCTTCACCAGGAGATCCCTGGCCTCTTACTCCAAGTGCCCACTGAGTCAGCCACTCACCACCCACTTACTCACAGACATGTAAGCAAAATTGTCTATATACTCACTCACTCACACTGGGACTCGCATATTCTAACTGACTCTGCCCCCATCTTCCTCCACCCTCCATGAGAAATTTTCATTTGCACCAGGGTAAAGTACAGATTAGAATGTCTAACAAAATAACTGGCTGAATGGTCTGTGGATACAGTTGTCTGGATAACTTTGGATTTTAAGCTAATCACACCTAAGTAGGTGGCAGTCAGTGAAGCCTTCAGTTAACAATAGTCAGATAATTATTTCGCAAGAATTTTTTTTATAAGCAGTGATATTAATTAGTGATTACAAACTGTGGGCTAAGAAGGATTCATAAGGCTCACTCACCTGCCAGGGTGATGGCAGCCATTGTTCAGCTGAGGTAGTTTATTATGACTATAATTACAGGTCTGTTCAAACAACATCAGTCTTTTGAAATAATAAATACTTAGAAAACATTGAGGCTGGGCTCAGTGGCTCAGCCTGTAATCCCAGAACTTTAGGAGGCTGAGGCAAATGGATTGTCTGAGCCCGCGGGTTTGAGACCAGCCAGGGCAACTTGGGGAGACCTTGTCTCTACAATTAAAAAAAAGTTAGCTGGGCATGGTAGTGCGTGACTGTAGTTCTGGCTATCTGGAGGGCTGAGGAGGAAGGATTGCCAGAGCCCAGCAGGTCAACGCTGGGGTGGCCGTGAGCATGCCACTGCATTCCAGCCTGGGCAATGGAGTGAGTCTCCAACTAAAAAAAAAAAAAAAGAAGAAAATCATTTAAATGCTTTAATTTATAAAATATGTTGCAAATATCTCTATGCATAGTAAAATATGCTTGGGTTTGAAATCTATTCGCTTTTTATTTTTGCCAGGATTATTATTATCATTATTATTACTATTGGTTTTATGAAACAGTATTAGTTTGGAAGTCTAGGCATGTGCAAAACCTCTTTCTATTTTTAGGACATTCAGATTCCAGTAGTTAAATCCAAGTCTTCTAGAGACATTGCCAGCAGTATTTGAATGCAGTTTGGGGACAGTGAGGTACAGTTGTGCATTTTTTCCTATAATGACTTACATTATTTACTGATCTTGTCTGCCTGCATTGTGCAAGATTAACCTTCTAAAAGAGCACTGATGGGGAAGAACCAATTTTTACTGTCTAAATTTTAATGGTGGACTTTGTCATGTTTTGCTTCTAATTGCATGCCCTGCTGTCCTGAAATGGTTAAGAAGGCCCTTAATATTCTTACATTATAAAAGATTTTCTCTTTAAAAGAGAAATTTTCTTTTCTTTGAGATATAGTTTACATAAAACAAAATGCAATAATTTAACTGCAGTTTGATACATTTTGGTGAATGCAGATACCTGAGTTAACACCTCCTCAATCAAGATACAAAACATTCTATTACCATCCTCCTCCCACACCGCCTGGCCTGTCCCACCCTTATTCGTGTGTGTGTGTGTGTGTGTGTGTGTGTGTGTGTGTGTGTGTGTGTGTGTAGAGGGGTTAGGGGTGTTAGCCTGTGTGGGTGTTAGCTAGCTAATGGTAGCAGTGTTTGACATGGCTGTCAGAGGAAATGTGATTTCGCTTAGGAGCTTTGTTCCGGTCTTTTAAGAATTTGTTTCTTTAAAAAGATTTTATATGAAAATTGTCATGTTTACTTTTAAAGAGGCAAAAAATAGAAGCAGACTTTAGGAAGTGGTGAGTTTAGAGCCAAAGATATGACTGCATGGAGGAAGCGCTGTGTCTGAGTGGAGGGCTGAGAAAAGTGTTTCTTAGTTTACAGTGAGCCAGAGAGCCTCCCCGGGTGGGCAGAGGGCTGTATTGACAGTTTGGTTGCTGTCAACAAAATCCACATCACAGTGGGACAAGTGTGGTGCTTCTGCTGTGCCTGGAAGCAGTCAAGGCACTTAACATGCATTCATGCAAAGTGGACACACATCTTTTCAACTCTGTGTGAATTTCTGAGCATACTTTTTATTTTTAATGTATTATATCCAAGGTCAGTTAAATCACGAAATTATAGAGTATGTCATTTCGTATTTGAAAAATCTTTAATTTATAAATGAAAACATTAGGTATAGAATAGTTAGAGGCATCATCAAGGAAATACAGACGAACATTACTTCATTAGGCCAAAGCCAGGATTGATGTATTGGATGGGACTTTTCCTTATGATTCTATTTGAGGATCATAGAGGTTAACACAGCCTTTTTTGTGTTAACCATTTCATAGATATATTTAGTTGTAATACTGGAAAGAAAATCCTCAATATAAATTTGTATGGTGGGGATTCCGTTTATTTAACTTTACATGTTAAATAATAGATTAGAAAATGGAGACTAGTTTAAAAATAGGTTTTTACACTTATAACAGCAATTTTCTGGACAGTATCTAGTTTATAAAAGAAACACTGTTAGCACCTATCACTCTAAGAAGTTTTGAAAACAATACGATATATTTACAAGGAAAATAAGGGCAGAGAACGAAAGAGACTATGCTTTAAAATCATCAGTCCTTTAACTAGAACAGAACAATGGTAGAATGACACTGTCTTGTACTAGAATTTAGAGTTTTTGTTAACTTTGATTTGTAAATTTGATTTGTAACTAGTCAGTTGTATTTAATAGACACTTATAAACTAGGATAATGTAAAGATACAACTATGATATTGATACTTATTACAAGATAAATGAATACACCCACTGCATTGGAATTTGCTAACCAGTAGGCCCCCACAGTTCATGCTGGCATGGGAATCCAGTTGGGGTGCATGAGTTTTATATAACTGAAGTCAAGAAAGAGAGTCACTCTTAAGACTTGCTGCACTTAATCACATTTAGCACCACGAAATAGGCTGTCAAAAGTCTAATTAACTATCAGGCATTAGCTCTGTTTTCTATGCTGCTCATTTGCAAAGCCTTTCATTATAACATCTGGCAAGTTTAAAAAATTTCCTGGAAAACCACTTCTTCCTGCAGCTTTATAGCATAGAGTGATAGTGAAAAGAACCGTTGTTAGAACAACAACAGAAACATATTTAGTGCTTCATTGTTGAGTCATTAAGATTTTAAAAATCCTATTGCAGTTACTGGTTACTTTATTTTATACGAGAGCATACAATTAAGATTAAAGAGACATTTTAGCAAATAAATGGTGGATATGTATTGCTTTCACTATCTAGTGATGTATTTTTTTCCCAAAAGTTTTCCAAAATTGCAACTCAATCTCAATTTCACAGTTCTCCCTCTCCCAAATCACAATAAATCTTCAACTGAGTCTTTGTTTTCTTGATTTTTCCCTTGTACTGAATAGCTAGCTCATCACCTGAAAACACTTTATGTTATCAATTAAAATTCAAGAAAAACGCATGTTTGCTTCATATGTTTACTATATTAGGGACAGATACATGTGCCACAATATAAATTTTGATGATAAAATATAAAATTTAAGAAGTCAAGTACAATTGATTTTGCATATTTTCAAGTCAAATTGATTTTACTTTTTTTAGTTCATATGAGGAAAGTTACATATTTGCGTTTGTAATCCCAATAATTTTTAACACTAGGTAACGTTAAATAAATTACATAACAACTTCTCGCTGTGTTCACTGTCCTTCCTAGTTTTTTCTTACAGATTTTCTTACAGATTTTCATCTTTAACTACTAAAGGAGAGCCCCAGATAATTATTGATCAAATTAGTTTGAATCATGGTTGCTCAGGTTTTTTTGGTTTTTTTTTTTTAGCTCTTTAGCTATTCATCTTAGTTTTAAAATGTGTCACTCAATTAATTGTGAACTAAACTATATTTTTGAAAGAATGGATAGAGAATAGAAAATAATTTTTTACTTAAAATATACTTTAACCTTATGAAAGATTAAAAGGAAGAAATGATGGAAAAGGCATAATAAAACAGACATATAAAATAATGAGAGGATTGTTATGCAAGATGCATAGCATAAGGTGTTTTGTATAAGTAGTAAAACCGTTACCCACATTTGTTTCTGAGCTTTGTGGTGGTTAACGAAGGAAGGAGCATAATTACTATCTGCAAACTTACTAGTGTCCAAAATACTGAGTGAAAGCGTAATTTATTTCATGTATTTATTTATTAGAAAGCTATACTTGTTGACAAGTTGTGCTGATATGGTCAATTAATTTATTCATCTTTTAAGCTCAAGACTTGAGACATACACATATTCTTGAGAAAAGGACATGGCATTTAAAACTATATTTTATCAACATTTATCCCAAATGATACTTTTTTGCGATAATGGTTATTGTTAATATCTTTCAATTTTACAATTGTTTTACCATTTGCTTATTGATAAACTTGAAATTGTGTAAATAACAAAGATTTGAAGTGTGGTAGAGGAAAGTAACTTATTGCAAAGCAGAGTTCTAGGAGTTTTGGGGCTTGGGGGTAATGATGACTACAGAAGAGAATGGATACAAATTTTGAACCCTTTTTGAATAGGTATGCTTGAGGCAACAGCCCGAGCCAGCTGAGTATAGTCCAGCTCTCTTCTTCCACTACTGTAGAGTTTGTCAGACATTAATATTTCTGTAACTTAATATTGTTGCGACTGCTTTCTTTGGATGAATGTTTGCCTGGGCAGCTTTTTCTACAATGTCTTTATTTTTAACTTTTAATTTTTATTATATTTTAGGTGCATCTCTCAGAACCCTTAGTGGATTTATAAGCCCAATGTAAGATTGTTTATCATTTTTTTTCTGTTTCGTCTCTTGAATTCCTTCTTATCATTTTGTTTTGTGCTTTCTGTTTTACCTTTTTTCTTTCCTTTTTTTTTTTTGCTTTTCAGTCCCATTTTCTGCTTCTTAATAGGATGAATCTGTTTAGTGCCCTTTTTCATTTGCCAGTTTGGAAGTAATGAAATATCATTCTCTTAGTAATTTTCTTTAAATGTTTACACGCACAGCTGGCATAGCTGTATGAAAGTAACTATTTAATAAGTGACTCGAAGCTCTATGTCTTCCTGAAGAGTTGCTAGCATGGTGGAACACACTAGCCGCAAGTCTTTGACATTTGACTTCCTGACTATTTTCCATGAGTTTCATCTCTTACCTCCCATCTACTTCAAATTAGTCATTATTGATACTATTATTTTTACTTCTTTAAATTTTTACTTTATTTCCCAGTCATTCTTAAGGGTAATTTAGCTGTATCTGGAATCTTTGTTTGATAATTATTTTTTCCTCACCACAATATGCTAATTCATGTCACTTTGCTATCAGTTGCCACTGACTATTAAAGCTGCTCCTGGTCTGTGACCCCTGTAAGTGATCTGCTTTTTTGCTCTGGTTGCTTTCAGCTTAGTCCTTCCCTTTATTGTTCATTTCTTTGCAGTTTCTACGTGATATATTTTGGTTGCAAATTTACTTTCAATAATTGTGCTTAGAACTCACTATTATTTCCTCTAAAGGAAGGAAATTAATATATTAATTAATTAATTATCTAAATTTTTAAATTTTAATTTCCTTTTTAATTTCTAGATATTCTAATTTTTTACATTTTGTGCTTTTTGTATTTCCTTATTTATGTTATAGCTTTAATAAAGTACTTTATACTTGGAATTAATTTAAACATACTTAATATTTTGCTCTTTCTGATTTTAAAGGAATATTTTGATTTATTAAAATGCTAATTTTTGAGATGAGTGGATTTGTTGAACTCCTTTCATGAATATCTGTAGTATAGTTTGTAAAATTTTTTGTGTGGTCATCTTCAGTATGTGTTATTCTGTGTTTTTGTTATTATTTTTGTGAGCCTTCAGCATACTCTGACTTGCTAAAGATTTGAATATAGCATATTTGTGTGTCTGTTTCTGTTATAGCTGTAAGATTTCTAATCAATTTCTGCCAATATTTTGTTAATTTGTTAGCTTGAAATTTTCATACTATGCAAATAAAATGAATTAAAATCTCAAAGTCAATGTGGAAAATACTTGAGATTTTGTATCCTTTCTTGTTAATTGTTTTTTAACCCAAGTGTCTGGATACACTTAACAGTTTTCTGTTTATTTGGTTAGTTGCTGGTTTTTCCTGTTGAACTAAAGAAGTTCTTCAGAAACCTTAACTTTTAGTAGAGTTCTTGAAGCCAGCTCCCATTCCTTGCATCACACAAGAGAACATGGAATGCCCTTGGATACATCTGAAAGTTGCCAGATCTTGTTTTAACATTTAGGGTTTTTTGTTTTCTTTCGTTCTTAAGTTATTTTGTTGTTGTTGGCTAAGTATTCATATTTTTTATTTCATTGATCATTTCTATGTATTTTGAACATGTAATGTTTTGGATTTTTAAGCTGCTAACAATGTGAATTCTACTGAAAAATACAGATGGTTAAAATCCCATCTACAAAAAGTGTTCTTTCTTTTGCTGTAGATGTTTGTATTATCTTCACTTTCTTCTGTTGTATTTCCCACCTCCTGACAAATAGACAAATACTGCTTCTTTTTTATTTGATTATTTATGTAGAATTTTATGTAAAACTCTCATTAAATCCTTTTTCATGTGCTAAGTTTCTTCTGTTCTCAGTGTACACCAATTTTTGAGTTCTAATATCTCCTCTTGAACAGATATAGCATAAGGGGCCTCATGGAACTTTTAAAATTATCTAGTGTTGATTGTGTAAGGTAAAGAAATAACTGAAATATTAACAGTCTGCATTCCAATTCTAATTAGGTTAACTATGACAATTTTATATGCACTATATTGTTTTATTTCAGAATGAAAACAATTCTTTTTTATAATATGTCTAAGAGTAAATATATTCAGAAGAAGTATATGACATATATGTTGTACAGGTAGGTAGTAAGGACATTGTTTCATTGTTAGGCAGGATTGTTTAACTGTCATGAATTCTTAAAACTTATTTTAATGATTGTAAGTCGATATAGGCTAAGCATTAGAAATGACTCAAAACATTTTCAATGCCTTCTAAATCATTGTGTGTTTTTCTTTAAAGCTGTCCAGCTAGAGGTCGTAAAAGTGCAGTAGTTCGAATAAAGCATTTTTTAACTCATGGTTACTTAAACTGTGATAGGATGATGAGAATGTTGTAGCCATTTGCAATTGCATTGCGAACAAAGTACATTCAACATTTTATAGATAATAAAACAATTGTTATAGCTTATTTTAATCTTTGAAGCCACTTACAACTTAAGGGAAGCTATAATTGATCTAACTATTGCTTATAAAAAGAAATTTCTCTCAGTATGGAGAAACTTGGAACATTTGTGTTGCAAATAGATGTATTTTATGTCTTGACCATTTTATCATGAAATAATGTCTGTTGATATTTCATCAACTATATGTGTTAGCATTCTTTGTTTTAGAATTCGTGTTTATATAAAGTCTCAAATGAGTTTTGTGGAAATATACTTTATACTTAAAGCAATAAAATATATGTATATGCATATATGTAATTTATATCTGTATTTTATTAAATTAATTGATTATCAAACATATTTACCTTATTTAAGTTGCTGACTAAGTATGCCTAAGAGTGAACACATACATAAAGCTGAATTTGATTTGTAACCAGCTTGAGCTACCGTAGGTTTAAGATCTAAAGCAAATTGGCTCAAATTCACATTTTAATTCCAGTGGCCAACCTGGGACCTTCCCATATATTTCTGCATATTCCAAATGTATGTTCTTTTGGTTTTATTTCTCCTCATGTAGCAGAATTTCTTCAGTTTGTCATATTTCATTGTTTCTTTTCCCCAATTTTGACATGTACCCAATCTGGACCCACAGTGCATTTTTTAATGCTTATGCCAACTCTTCTAGTCCTGCCTCCCCCAAAAAATCACAACAAAGTAACACTGGCCATAACCAACAATCATTACCAACGGCAACGTCATTCGCAATAGCCAGAAGGTGGAAACAGCCAAAATGTCTACTGACTAGTGAATAAATAAAGTGTGGTGCATCTCCATGATGGAATATATTCAGCTAATAAAAGATTGACATTGTGATGCATGCTGCAATATGAATGAGCCTTAGAAACATTGTGCCAAGTGTAAGAAGTTAGTCTTAAAATACCACAGATTGCTTTAGTCAGTTTACAAATATCCAGAATAGACAAGTGTGTAGAGACAGAAAATATATTGGTGGTTACCTAGTATTTGTCAGCAGGAGGGAGGAGTAGGAAGTGATAACTAAAGGGTATATTTGGGGTTTTTTGGTGATGAAAATATCTTAAATTGATTATGATGACAGTTTCCTATTTTTAATATATTGAAAGCCATTGATTGCAAACTTTGTGTGTGAATTGTGTGTGTTAATTACATATTACCAAAGTTGTTATACAAAATCATCAGCATTTCATATGCCTTTGTTTTGACAGCCACTATGACAGGTTTGTTCAAGGAAATGGTGGTACAAAAATTATGCACAAACAATCTAAAAATGAAAATGCATCATCTTAGTTCTTATGATGATGTACTCAACCAGCTCTCAAAGACAGCGAAAAACTTTTTAGACTCATTAAAGACTTGTTAATGTCCTCTGACATTTTTGCTGTTGTTTCATCCCTTTTCTCCACCCACTAGAATCTATCTAGGAAAAGTAGAAGTACAGATTATAGTTTACAATGTCATAAAATAATACAGTAATACACTCTAACTTTACTTCTCTGCCTTTACTACTCATAAGGTAGTAGCAACTACTGAGAGTTTGGGTCTTCAAGTTTCTGTTTTGATTACACAGCAGCCGATCCTAGGATGTGTGTATTTTGACTTTTGAAAAGAGTGTATAAGACTAAACTACAGCTGTCTGTTACCTCTGAGTTGTGTGGGTAGAAGCAGAAGTATCTCTTAGTAGAAGAAAAAGATAAAGAATTAAACATTATGGAAATCACTTGATCCAATTGCATTTGATGGAATTAAATACTTGCATTTAAAAGAAACATATTTTAATGTTTTCCTTATAATATTTTCTTTTAGCTTTAGATCCAGCGAAAGATCCATGCTTAAAGATGAAATGTAGTCGCCATAAAGTATGCATTGCTCAAGATTCTCAGACTGCAGTCTGCATTAGTCACCGGAGGCTTACACACAGGTAAACACTGTTAAATTGAATCCCACTGATTGAACAGTGCTCCTTACCAGGAATAATTGCACAGTATAAATATTTGGCAATGCCTGCTAATCTTTTATGCAGAGTTTTATTGAAACAATTTCAGAAGCTTGGCTAATACAATTGTGATTCACTTGGGTTAAACATGATTATCAATCAGAATGACTGTGGATTATAGAATTTTAGGCATATATTTTTAAATAAAGCAGATCTTGTAAAGATGAGATTAAGATGTTATATCTGGGTATTTGTGTGTTTTCAGGTTTAGGAAACAGTTACAATTTTTATGCCTTCTAGCATATTTTTGTTTATGGCTACTCAAATATCTCTATTTGCCTCAAGAGAAAGTTAGAAAGTTAGAAATAAAGGGGAAAAAGTACTTGACTGATGTTCATTAGAGAGAATAAAAGAAAACAATTAGAGATTGGAGACTGGAACCCTTCAGGACGCCTTCTTTAGGAAGGACTCCACCAGTGGGATATGGGCATCTTTTCCAGAGGAAGACACACAATTCCTAGAGAGAAGGTAGGGGTTTCAGATATCTTTTATACCAGTCATCACAGCTTCTGTAAGGCAGACTCTGTTTTGGAAAGGATCAGCCATGTAGAACTGACCTGTGTAGCTTGGTGCTGAGTCTCAAGGATTAGAGCGAGCCATATTCAAAAGGGAGCTAGCTCATTGGTTACTGACTTAAGCAAGCAGTGTGTTCATTTCCTTTCCTACTTTTAAAGTTATTTTCTTTGGGAAAATACTCTTTTCTGTGATAGTGTACTTAATTCATGTATTGCTGTTAAATCAAATGAACAAATAAATGTTGCTTTTTGAAAATGCTCAGAGAATAATTGGATTTTTGGTTTCCTGTACTTGTACATAAATTCAATTATTCACATACACCAACAGACAGAATAAGAATATTAGAAAATAAGAACTTAAGTAGCATTTCTAGAAAACAGCCATACTGAGACTACGTTGATATTCCTTGTTAATGTAAAAGCACATGTAGACCAACCTTCCTTTACATGCTGAATGGACTAGGGGAAATCTTTACTCCATGATGGTAAATCTATAGTGGCAGACTTCTAGAACCAAGGCAGTTTGATGCAACAAAGGTAGAGGGTTTGGAAATGTATTATTCTGTGACAAAGAATCATGGCATATCATTAGCATACTTGTGAAAGTAGGAGAAACAGGGAGAGGGAGAAAAGAAGCAATAGTTGGAGGATGTAGAGAACAAAAGACTTCTTGGGAATATCAGTTCTATAAAGTCCATGTACAACAGGAAAGCACAAGAGGGTGAAGCAGTTTCAGGAATGTATCCCAGCCAATCATGGCTTCCATGTTTGTTGTATATGTGATAACAAAACATTGGGCCAGAAACTCATTTTTCTATTTGTTTCCTTAGGATTCCAAATTTTTTGGAATTTCCATTAAGTATCATAAAATTAAAAAAAAAATATTGGTGCATGAATGTGTGAATGTTCGGAATGAGCATTTTTTTGCTCAAAAAGTCAGCAAAGATGGTGTTGAAAGGAATTCAATTATGATCCCTTGCCTATTTCAGAGATTGTCAGTTCATTTGTTATAAAAGCGAAAACTATTTTATGACAAGTTCCAGAGACCCTAAGAAAGATTTCCTTGGACACATATTTAACACCTTTGAAAAGTTCATCTGCCATTTCACCTTGGCTTTCTGAAGCCAAGTCACAAGGCCACCGGAGAACTCACAGTTAATGTCACATCTGTGGTAGAGACATGCTTACTTTGACTTTTCTGGGTATTGAAGCTGGGAGAAATTAAAGTAACTGACTCAATATCACAAAGCTAGAAATTTTCAGAGTATAAATTCCAGTCTGTGTTTACAGATCCCAGAGTTTATGCTTTGTACAACCCTGCTGTCTTACTGCTTCTCTGACTTATTATTAAACAAATACTTAACTATGGTCACAAAAAAGACCTTCCTTAACATAAAGACTATCAGAAATAATTAGCTGATGTCCCTTAGAATATGTGGTTGAAGCATCCTGAAGAGAACACCACTGATAGCTTTCTCGATGGTGTGGTGATAGAGGGGATTGTGGGAGAGACTGTGCTGTAGTGGGTAGATTTCCAAATGTTTTATGTAAGTCATATTTAGTCCTGTTCTGGTTCTGAGAGAGACTGTTTACCAATATGCACTCAGTCTATGTTCTAATTTGATAAATAAATTACTAGTTTCCAACAAATTGATTTTTTTAAAGCCAGTCAAATTTAGCAGTGGAGGGTTGTATACCAACTTTAGTGACACTAATGTTAATAAGTTCTGATAACCCACTACCAACAAATTGATTTAAAGATTAATATTTGATAAATATTGTTTGCTTTGACGATGTCAGTACATAGTGAATGTTTACACAACACTAAGGGAAGAAGTGCTTCGCCAAGCAGTTCTGGTCAATAAAGATGGGTAATATAAATAATCTAGATCCTAGATTTGAGACTTGTGTGTGCATTTTGGGGGTGTGATAGAGAGCATAGACAAAGGAGACTTAATTAATTTTGGCCATTTACTTAGTTTAGCTTTTTAAAGGAACAATTTACTTTTTCTTCCCTTGAATTAAGAAGGGTATTGGAGTCAACAAATATTTTAACATAAATGAATTTTAAAAATGAATGAATGCATGACTTATAGAATAAAAAAGAAATAAAGATTAAAATATAAAATGAGGGTTAGTCTATAGCAATTGATTTTCAGAAACCGATAGCCCTTGAATTTGTAAATAATTATTAAGTTTCTCCTACCTAAATACTTTAAACAACAATAACTGTCTTCTGAAATTAGAAAAATAGCATGATTAGGTGACCCATGGTGTGTTTTACACTGGCTCTGACCACAACTGCCGATGGAGAGGATAGTGTAAACCACCCAAATATGTAGTGGTCAAAAGTCATGTATTTAGATAGGTTTCCTGATGGCTTTTTCTTTGGAGAATGGGCCTCAAACTGGCAATGTTATCTGTATTCTTGTGTGGCTCTGTGTTATCATTATCATTATCGTTACCAGTTAAAAACCCAATAGTTTTGTGAACAATGAGAAAGAACTTTAATTGTAGTATGTTTTCCACTGTGGTAACATAGCCAATTATTTAGATAGTCTAATACAAAAATCTATGATGGGTTTCCCAAGCTTTGAATATGATCCTCTCTGCATGTTGTTAAGAAAAGGATCAGCAGAAGCTGAGAGTAAAGGGTCTTTCTTTCATTGTCTTTGTATGTTGTGAGCAAGAAACCCAGTGTTCCATGCTCCCTGGCTGCCTGTGCAGCTGTAGATAATTAACACTATTTCTAGATCAGTGTTACTGGCACCAGTCAATGCTGCTGATATTAAAGGAAACAAGATTTGGCATAATAAGACAGAGTAAGGTTGGAGAAGTTGCTGTAGGACAAAACTAGTCATTTTAATTTCTGCTTCATTTGTATCAAAGGAAAAAAATGAAAATGCTTTGGGTCTCTTAAGAAGACCTTATGTAGAAAATGATGAAACTAATTTTAAGTGCTACTTATCAGAAATAGTTATCTAAATAAGCAAGTCCTAAAACTCCTCTATTTTAATTACGCAGTCTTGTGGTTAATGGTTTATAATGACTGTATTTAAAAGAAGACCTGAGGAGGATTCCAAGATGATGGCAGAGGTGGTTGGAGTGCATGAGTCTCTGCATAAATGAATAGGTGAAGAGATCAGTATTCACCCTAGGGTGTCAGCAAAAGTTGTGTGAATGATTGAGAGGAGACGTGGAAAGGAGAGAACCGAGATCTCCTCCACAGGCAGCTGCCCTGCACAGCTGCTTGGACCTCAGTGTGCTCTTTGGCCCAGAAGCCGGCACCATCTCTACAACACCACCAGGAAAAGAGGAAAGAAAGGATTAAAACAGTGAAAATCACTTGCAACAGGTGCTCCCTGCCGCTGTAGCCTTCATCCCAGGTCAGACACCAGCAACAGGAATAGCGAGAAAATATACCACAGTAACCCGATCAGAGCCCCAGACACCTTATGCCCCGACTGAAGCATTTTTGGTCTGCTATGGTAGCCCTGTAGAAGAACCTAGCTCCGGATCACAGCAAAATGGCAGTGAGTTTTAAAGTGACCCAGCACCCTTTTTCCGGTGATCTGCTAGACATGTGACTCGGGTGGGCAACTTTGTGAGCAAAACATGGAAAGAGCTGAACATAAGTGGATCAGCTGGGGGCAGTTCACAGCCTTCCCCCAACTCCATGGGGAAAACGGGGGAGGGGAGTGTTAGATTTGAAACACTTCAACCTAAGCACCCAGTCTCCCCTCACAGAGGATGAGTAGGGGTGAGTTTTAAAGTGACCCTACTCCTTTTCTCCAATGATTTGTGAGACGTGTGACTCAGGAGGGCAAACATTAGGATCAGCACAGGTGGAAAGGGCTAAACATAGGAGGCTCATCAGAGGACACCTTCCAGCCTCTCCACAACCACAAGGGGTGAACAGTGGGACAAATTTAAAAGTTGACAGCTCTTCCCTTCCAAAAACCCTCCCCTCTGCAGCCAGCTAAGAAAAGCAGTGCTTGGGTCACTCCTACAAGAAACCTGAAGTCTTCAAACTGCTGAAAGAGGGTGCTCAAGAATCACATGTTGTTGTTGTTGTTGTTTGGGTTTTTATTTCTTTGTTTTTTTTATTTTTATTTTTTTTGTATCTGCATAACTCTACCTATTTTTTTAATATAACTCGTCAGTAGTGGGCATTTAGTTCTTTTTTACCCCTTCTCCTTCTTCTTTCTGTCCAATAAGGCTATATATGAGTATGAAAATTTCCTCATATTATTGGTTTTCGTTTACTTGGGGTTTTTGTTTGTTTGTTTATGTGCTGTATTTTTTTCTTCTTTCTTTCTTTTCTTTTCTTTCTTTTTTTTTTACATTTTGTTTTGGTTACTCTTTTGGTTTGGTTTTCTCTCCCTCTTTCTTTTTCTATCTCTCTTTGCTTTTCTCCCTGTTTGCTGGTTTGTATCTTGTTCCTTCTCTCCTTTGTTCTCTCCATTGTCCTCCCCTCCACATTCTCTCTTTATTAACTCCTTTCCCTTCCTTCATATTATTTTGTACCAAGGGGAGAGACATACGGTCGCATTGTATGAGCATACTGTAAGGTGGTGGGAAGTAGACCCCTAGTGACCCACACACCAATCAGCAAACACTGTGATCCTCAGACAGCTTTTGAATCTTAGCAGCCCCTAACATACCTCATTCAAATCTCAAATCTGCAGGGGAGTAATTTAGCTCACCTGCTCCAACCCGGCTCCAAAAATCAAACTAGTCCAGAGGCTTTATTCAAGGGAGAATGGGGGGTTGAGCAAAAAGAAGTGAAAACTACTCCCTTTGTCACTGAGCAATGTAAGTAAAGAAAAAAGAAAAACCCACCACAAATGAGGAAAAACCAAAGAAGAACCACAGGCATCACACAAAGTCCAATAAGATAGTCCACGAGTATACAGACTTCAGAAGTCAAACAATGAAGAGCAGCCAGATTGGTCTCAGACTACAAATGCAGAGATCAAGGAATGGATGGAAAAGATGAACAAGAACCAAGAAAGGTAAGATGAAAACATGGAACTAATTGCTGAGATGCAAACTATAAAGAATACAGTAAATGAAATAAATAATAGACTGACAAGCATGGAAAGCAGAATTAACCAGGCAGAAGAAAAAAATCTCAGATCTTGAAGACCAAAATCTGGAACTAACCCAATCTGTTAACAACATAGGAAGAAAACTTAAAAAGGCCTTCAGGAGATGTGCAACTATATTAAGAGACCAAACCTAAGACTGATAGGTATCCCTGAAGCAGATAAGGAGAATGAGAGCAGCCTGGAACAACCATTCTAAGAGGTCATCCAAGAAAACTTCCCACATCTCATCTGAGACATGGCAGTCCTAACGCAAGAGATACAGAGAACCTCTGCAAGCCATCAAATAAGAAGACCAATTCCTAGACACATAGTAATTCACTTACACAAAGTAAGTATAAAAGAAAAAAATCCTAAAGGCAGCAAGATAGAAAGGTCAGATTACCTACTTGGGAAGACCAATCAGAATAGCAGTAGACTTATCTACAGAAACACTGCAGGCTAGAAGAGATTGGAGCCCAATCTTCAAAACACTCAAAGATAAACAATTCCAACCTACAATTTCCTATCCATCTAAGCTAAGCATCATCAGTGATGGAGAATTAAAATCCTTCCCAGACATTCAATCCCTAAGCGTGTATGCTGCCTCAAGACCAGCTCTACAAGAGATACTTAAGAAGGTATTAAGCACAGAGGAAAGGAAAAAAAAAAAAAAAAGAACAACCATGTTCCTTCCAAGAATGCAAGAAAGCAAAGAGCCAATACAGCATGCATAACAACTGCTAGATTGAAAATACACATATATCAACCCCCAAATCAAAAGAAAACCAACAAACAAATAAGTAAACAAACAACAACAAAGTCTATAAGAGCCTCATGACAAGGATAAACTCTCACATCTCAATAATCAGCCTGAATGTAAATGGACAAAATGCACCACTGAAAAGGTGTAGAATGGAAAACTGGATAAAGAAACATGATGCAACAATATCTTGTCTTCAGGAACTGCATCTCACCAGAAGGGACACTCACAGACTCAAAGGTAGAGGATGGAAAACAAATTTTCAGGCAAACAGAACACAAAAGAAAGTGGGAGTTGTAATCTTAATATCAGACAAAATAACCTTTAAGCTATCAAAAATTTAATAGATACAGAAGGATACTACATAATGATAAAAGGTTCAATTCATCAACAAGAGATATCCATCCTAAACATATATACACCAAACACAGGAGTACCAGCTTTTATAAAGCAGCTACTAAGCAAACTTAAAAAAGATATTTACTCTAACACTATCATAGCTGGGGACTTTAATACTCCACTATCTACCTTAGATAGATCATCAAGGCAAAAAAATCAACAAGGAGATCCAGAATCTCAACCAGATGCGTGACCAAATGGACCTAATAGATACCTACAGAACACTCCACCCAACAACCACAGACTATACATTCTTCTCATCACTTCATGGAACGTACTTCAACATTGACCACATCCTCAGCCATAAATCAAGTATAAACAAATTTCATAAGATTGAAATATTGTCATGCACTGTCTCAGACCACAGTGGAATAAAAATAAATAACACCAATAAGGTTTCCCCAAAACCCACAAAGACTAAACAGTATGTTGCTGAACAACTCCTGAATCAACATGGAAATTAAAGAAGAAATTAAAAGATTCCAGGAAACAAGCAAAAAAGAAGAAACATCTTACCAAACCCTCTAGCATGCCATGAAGGCAGAACTTATAGGGGAATTCATATCTTTATAAACACATATGAAGAAAATGGTAAGATCACAAGTTAACATTCTAACAAGTTACCTAAGAAAGCTGGAAAAACAAGACCACCAGAACCCTAATTTCAGCAAAAGAATCTGGATTACCAAAATAAAAGCCCAAATACAGGACGCAGAAGATGAAAATATCATAGAAAAAAAATCAACAAAACAAAAAGCTGGTTCTTTGAAAGGATAAACAAGATTGATGGATCCTTAGCAAGACTGACCAAGAGAAAAAGAAAAAGGCCAAATAAACACAATCAGAAATGCAAAAGATAATGTCACAACTGACCCTGAAGAAGTACAAAAGTTTATCAGAGATTACTATGTACATTTGTACAGAAACACACTCGAAAACCTAAGTGAAATAGCGGATTTCTGACAGCACATAACCTCCCAAGGTTGAAACAAGAAGACATTGAGATCCTAAATAGACCAATAACAGTCCAGAAAATTGACTTTGTCATAAGAGAGCTACCCACAAAAAGAGCCATGGACCAGATTGTTTTCCAGCAGAATTCTACAAAACATACAAGGAGAAGGTGATACCAATCCTACTGAAAGAATTTCAGGCAATAGAGAAAGACAGAACTCTCCCCAAATCATTTTACAAATCTAACATCACATTGATACCCAAACCAGGTAAAGATCCAACAAAGAAAGAAAACTACAGGCCAATATCCTTGATGAACATAGATACAAAAATTCTCAACAAGATTCTGGCAAACCGGATCCAACAACACATCTCAAAAATCATTTATTCCGCCGGGCTCGGTGGCTCAGCCTGTAATCCCGCGCCTTTGGGAGGCTGAGGTGAGTGGATTGCCTGAGCCCGCGGGTTCGAGACCCGCCTGGGCAAGTGAGACCTCATCTCTACAATAAATCAAAAAAATTAGCCGGGCGTG
>CAUYQG010019291.1:0-15203 GCA_963574415.1 Tarsius wallacei
GAGTGGGGTATTAAAGTCCCCAGTTATGATGGTGTTAGAGTCGATATCTTTCTTAAGTTTTCCCAGGAGCCGCTTTATAAAAGTTGGTGCTCCAATGTTGGGTGCATATATGTTTAGGATAGATATTTCTTGTTGATGGAGTGAACCTTTTATCATTATGTATTGGCCCTCTGTGTCTTTTAGGTTTTCCAAACTTGTTACTTTCTCTTCTTCCTCAGGAATACCTACAATTCTTAGGTTTGGATATTTTACATAATCCCATATTTCTTGCAGATTTTGCTTTTTTCTTTTAATTCTTTTTTTAAAATTGTTGTCTGATTGGGTTAATTCAAAAGCTTTGTATTCAAGTTCTGAGATCTCTTCTTCTGCTTATTCTAGTCTACTGTTATAACTTTCCTCTGCATTTTTGTACTTCTCTATATGCTTTTATTTACAAAATTTCAGCTTGTTTTTGTTTGATTGTTTGTTTGGTTTTTAAGGTCTCTATCTCTTTGGAGAATTTTTCATCCATGTCCTGAATAGTTTTTTTTTTAAATTATTCTTTATTTTGTTTTTTGTTTTCTCCTGAAGTTCCTTGACCAATTTTATTATCAATCTCTTGAATTCTATATCTGGAATTTCAACAATTTCATTTTTATTAGAGCTCATTTGTGAAAAGTTGGTGTGGTCTTTTGGGGGTATGGGAAAACTTTGTTTTTTGATATTGTTAGAATTATTTTTCTGATTCCTTCTCATCCGGATAGATGATTTCTTCTTATTTGTGGTTGGCAAGAGGATTACATAGGCACTGTAGGGTTCCCTTGGTCATATGTGACCTTGGAGTTGTGAGTTTCTCATTTTCCAGATGTGGCAGCCCTGTGCTGTGTACCTGCAGTGGCTCATGGCATCTCGAGTGACCAACATGGCCTGGAAAGTGTGGTTAGCTGGCATTTGGGATGTGGCCTTCCCTAAAGCTTAGGTGTTGTAACCAGTGTGGTTGGTTGTACTGTTGTCCTCAGGGAAGGAGGTGGCTTTTGTGGGAGAAAGCTGGCTATGATGGTGCCTACAGGGCTCTTCCCCACCAGTGTAGGTTGAGGGCAAGGCTCTAAGGATTCCCTAAGTTTCCTGTCTGTTTTGAGCCTTCTGAGTTCATGCAGGGTACAGAAGATGGGGTCCCAGGCAATTGTACATTCTTAGCTGCCCCCATGGGAATTAGAAGGGAGTCCCAGGCCACAGAATGCTGTCATGCAGAGCCAGCCCAGAAGACTTCACAAGAGGAGTGAAAGGTTGCTATGGCAATGTGTCCTACCTGGCTCCTGCCTTGGCCTCAGGCAATCTGTGATTTGAATGTCAAGGTGCAGCTCACCTCAGGGCCTCAAGTGTTCTCAAAAAACCCACCCATCTATGGGCTCTCAGCAGCTGTGGAGTTTGTCTTTGTGGTCTGTCCCATCCCATGCTGGCTGGAAAGCAGGTACTACACTCTGTAAGGATTGAGTTCCTAGGAAATGGCAGCTGGCACTGTCCTGTGTTTTTTTCTTCACTACTCCATGATTGAGCATGGCTGTGGAGAATGGGGTTTTCTGTGAGGGAACAGGATCCCACAAGGCCCAATAATTTCTGCAGAAGCACAGAACTCCCAAAGTTCCATCACTTATCTTCCCCACTGCATCCAGAGACAGCAATAGACTATCAAGACAAAGTTTTAAAAGACAAATGCAGCAAACACAAAAGTTGACAAGTGAGATCTAATTAAACTAAAGAGCTTCTGAATTTCAAAAAATATCTATCAATATAGTAAATATACAACCTATGGAATGAGAGAAAATGTTTACAAACTATCCATATGACAAAGGACTTATATCCAGAGTCTATTAAAAACTTAAACAAATTGAGAGAAAAAGAAACACATGACACCACTAAAAATGAGCAAAGAACATGAACAAACCCTCCTGAAAAGAAGATATACAATTGACCAACAAATATATAAAAAAATTTTCAACATCACTGATCATCAGAGAAATGCAAATTAAAACCATGGTGAGATACCATCTCTCACACCAGTCAGAATGGCTATTATAAAAAAGTCAAAAACAACAGTTGTTGACAAGATTGCAGAGAAAAGTGAATGCTCATACACTGTTGGTGGGATTGTAAGTTAGTTCATGTCCCATAGGAAACAGTGTAGAGATTTCACAAGGAATGAAAAAATATGTATTGCTCAAGCCAGTAATCTATCTCTTGGGTATATACCCAAAGAAACATCAATTACCTCTACTGAAAATAGACTTGTACTCACACATTTATTGCATCACTGTCCACTATAGCAAAAACATGGAACCAAGCAAGGTGCCCATCAATGGTGGATTAAAAAGTAATAGCGCTTTCTCTATTAATAATAGAAATAACAAATGGATAGATGATCAATAGGTTAAAACAAAAGACTTGAGGGACTTTATGAAACCAGTAGACATAACAACGATCTATACGTATTGCCCAGCTAACATTAGTAGAATATATACTCTTTCTAAGTACACAAGAAGCATTCTCCAGAAAAGACCATGTGTTAAGCCACAAAAAGAATCTTTTTTTTTTTCATATTGGTCAACTGTTTTTTTTTTTAATTTTTATGTATTTATTTTTTATTTTTTTATTTTTTAATCAATGTTTTTTTATTTTGATATTGTTGGGTACAGTTAAGGGTTATGTATACAAATATGTTTCGTTCAGGCACCCTTGTTGATAAGGGGTGTCTCCCCGTCCCCAGACAGATATTGACTCCAAAAAGAATCTTAACAAAATTTACATGGTTACATTTATTAAAAATATGTCCCTTGAACCCAATGAAGAGAATTTCAAAATCAATAGAAGAAAAAATTTGAAAAATTTTCAAATATCAAAATGTAAACAACAAACTACTAAATAATCAATAGGTCAAAGAAGAAACAAAACATTAATTAAAAATGACACACAGCAAACAAAACTGAAGAAAAATTTACAGTTTTACTTGCCTATATTACAAAAGTACTGTCCCAAATTATTAACTTAATCTCTGCCTTAAGAAGCTAGATAAATATAATAAATAAAAAAAATAAAAACTAAGAAAAGAAAAACTGAACACAAAGAAGGAAAAAATGATGAACGTTCAAGTAGACAAAAGAGAAAATCAATACAGTAAAGACTAGTTATTTTTTAAAAATCAACACATTTGAGAAGCATTTCGTTAAATTTACCAATTAAAAAAGGACAGTCAAGTTTCTAATATTAGGAATTACTAACAATGCATACTGCTACAGAACTTAAACAAATAGTGAACATTCTAAGAAAATACTATGAAGAATTTGATGTCAACAAGTTAAATCACTTAGTCAGCTAGATCAAATGAATAGATGCCTGGAAAGATATAAACAATCTGAATTGACTCAAGAAGAAACGGAAAATCTGAATAAACATACAGCAAGTGAAGGGATCAAAATAGTAAAATAATAAAATAAAAACTTTTCACAAAAAAAAGCTGAAAACTAAATGACTTCATTCTTGAATTTTGCCAAATATTTAAAGTATTAATACCAATATTTTGCAAATTTTTTACTAAGTACACATGAAGCATTCTCCAGAAAAGACCAGGTGTTAAGTCACAAAAAGAATCCTAATAAAATTTAAATGATTACATTTATACAAAGTATGTTCCTTGAACCCAATGAAAAGAAGTTCAAAATCAATAGAATAGGGTCAAATATAATAGGGTGCGGACTCAACTCATATAATCAGGTCAGTATTACCTTAATATTTCTCAGGGTCTTAAAAATTATTTGTCCTTTAAGTAATAATGTATTGAAAATTTTAATTCAATTATATTGAGGTATATTTGACAGACTGTTTCCCTAATTTTAATTGAGCAATTTACATACAATGATGTAGTCACTAGAAAAATCATAATATACGATGTTCTATCACCCTACATTCCTGTCGCAGTCCATTTCTTCTTCTTAACTTTGGCCTCTGATATTCACTGATCTGTTTTGTGTCTTTATAATTTTGTCATTTAGAATTTTATGTAATTTAATTAAAATTTTTTTTTAAAGAATGAAGTGACAAAATAAACATTTATTTTTAAATCTTTAAAAAAAAATAAAAAATAAAAACTAGGCAAAGACTCTATAAGAGAAGAAAACTTTTCATGAATGTAGATGCAAAAATTGCCAGTAAATACTACCATTCTGAATCTGAAACATAAGCAATTAATTATACAATATGAAAAAGCTATCTCAGCTATGGTAGTTTGGTTTAACAAGAGAAAAATCAATCAATGCAATGTACCATACTAACAGAATGAAAGACAAAGCCACATGATCACTCCAATAGACATGGGAAAAATTAACTTTTGGCAAAATACAATACCCTTTCATCATAGAACCACTCAATCAACCAGTAATAGAAAAAATATCCTCAAGCCCATAAAGGGCAACCGTAAAAATCCACAGGTAACGTAATACATAATGGTGAAGGAATTAATATTTTTGCCATCATATCAGGAACTTGATAAAGATAGTTTCTATTGTGATTTCTGTTCACTGTTGTACTGGAGATTCTACCAAAAACAATTAAGCAAGCAGATGAATTGCAAGGCACCCAGATTGGGAAGAGAAAAGTAAAACTATGTGTATTTTTAGAAAACATGGCTTTGAACATAGAATAACATAAAGAATATCCTCAAATACGCATATACATACATATATAGCAAGTTTACAAGACAATGGATCAATTTACACTAATCAATTACATTTTTGTATAATAGCAATTAACAAAGGAACACGTAATTTAAAATATTCCATTTATAATACCATCAAAAATAATAAACTATTTAAAAATAAATTTTAAAAATATTTGTAAGACTTGCCCACTGAAAATTATAAAACATTATCAAAAGAAATTAAATAAAAAACAAATACATTTAAATCTACTCTATTTTCATGAAATAGTAGGTCTAGTATTATGAGGATGGCAATAATTCCCAAATTCGTTTACAGATTAAACAAACTTCTTATCAAAATTCCACCTTACTCGTTACAGCAACCGACAAACTGATCTTAACTTTCTTACTGAATTTCAAGATACTGAGAATAGTCAATACAATCTTGAAAAAGAAGAACAAATTTGGAGGACCTAAACTTCCTGATTTCAAAAATCACTATAAAAAGCTACAATAATCAGGGCAGTATTGCACTATATATATATGTGTGTGTGAATATTTAAAAATAAACCCATACATTCATTTATGGTCATTTAATCTTAGACAAAAGTACAAGAAAGAATAGTATTTTTAATAATTGGCGAAAGGATAGCTGCCTAGTCACATGCACTGAAATGAAATTCAGCACTGTTCCTACAATCATATAGAAAAATTAACACAAAATGTATCAAAGAGCTAAATGAAATAACTAAAACTATAAAACCTTGGAAAAAACTGCAGGTATAAATTTTTGTTGCCTTAGAATAAGCAGAGGTTATGTAAATATGGAAAATGATTTAGTAAGCATTTTTACAAACAGAATATACAAATGACCAACAAACACATGAAAAGATGCTCAACATTACTAATCATGAGGGAAATGCAAACCAAAATCATAGTGATGTACCATTTTATACACATTTGGATGACTATAATATAAAAGACAAATAGTAATAAATTGGCCAGTATGTGAAGAAGTCAGAACCCTAATTCATTGTTGTCTGGATAATAAATTGGCATAACCACTTTATAAAGCAGTCTGAATGTTTCTTACAATATTAAACAAAGAGCTACCATATATTTAACACTTCAATTCGTAGGCATATACACAGGAGAAATGAAGACATACGCCTACATAAAACTCACACATGAGTATTCACAGCTACATTATTTATATTAGCCAAAAAGTGAAAACTAACCAATGACTAAAAACAGTAATGGACAAATAAAATGTGGTACCTCCATACAATAGAATATTTAGCCATAAAAATGAGTAAAGTGCTGATCATGTTATAATATGAATATGCTTTAAAAATATTTACTGAAAGCGGTGAGACATCAAGGATCTCATATTACATGACTTAGTTAAAACAACATGTCAAGAGCAGGTAATTTATAGAGATGAGGAAGAAGTAAATGAGAAGTGGCCACCAATCATTATAAAATTTATTTTGAGGTTGTTAAAATAATATGTAATTAAATACTGTGATAGTTGCATAATTGTGTGAGTATACACAAAACAACTAAATTATATATTTTAAATCATGTATTTCATTTTTGGTGATTTTTTTTGGTCTGGTAATGTGAAAATAATATTTTCTTTGCTGTTTTCTAACTTGTGCTTGTTGATATACAAATAAACCTGCATATGGAATTTCACACATACACACAATATATCTTTATGACTCATCTTTTACTTTTTCCAAATAGTGATTTACATACCACCTTATCTGAGAGTTACTTTTTTAATCACTCTGTGTAATAGAGCAAGTTCCATGACTTATCCCCTTTACCTTGATTTTCTCCATGGCTTTAATTACTACATAAGATAACCAATTCATCTTAATTTGCCTGAAAATTTTTAATTTTAATACTGAAGTTGCCATGTCCAGAAAACCTCCTCAGTTCCAGTAAATCCAGGAAAATAGATAGATCTCCTTATGAATTGAATTTCTGTCTGAATATTTGTCTTTTTTTCCCTCTATAAAGTAACTTCCCAGAGGACAGGAAGTTTATTTACTTTGTTAGGTGATATATTCCCCATACCTCAAAATAACTTACACACAATTTTAGGTTATATTTATTCTTTGGAAGTCTTTATTTTTTATATATTTATCTGATAGGCACACCATACTCAAATGTTTGTTTTATGTTTTATTTAATCTCCTTGATTTTTTAAAATGATAAATATATATCAATTTTAAATATTAAGTCTTCCTTTCCAATAATGCTATATTTTATTATGTTACTTGGCCATATTTTATTGATTGTCATGTCCTTGTCATTGTTAACAAAACTAGTGTTACTATGGTTATATAACACAGAATAAAATGTGTCAGTTCTTTATTATCTATTACATCTATTAAATGAAAATTGTATCTTTATATTTTCACATTTATTAATTCAAAAATATGTATTGTGTTCTGACTAATTGCAAAACTTTTGTCTACATGCTGTGAGTAAAATGATCAGTTTATCTAATGGGAGATACAAATTGATAGGAAAACTTGCTCAGATTAATGGTAAGAAATACTCGTAGTGGCCTTTTGATTTCAACTTAGTTTTATTATTTGTCAGCTCTAGGCAATGAAGGTGAAGTAAAATTTAAAAGGTAGTAGAATTAAGTGATGTTGGAAATACAGAAAGGGACATCTCTTACATCTTCTTGTGGAACATAAAGATTATAAATTTTATCCTAAGTGTAACTATTAAAAGATTTTTGAAAGGTAGAACTATATTATCCAATTCATGGTTTTAAAGATCAGTTTGTATTATGTGAGTAAATACATTATGGAATGAATAAGAAAAGCAGAGAAACGTAATAGAAGTGTAGTATAATCTAGCCTAGAAAGAGAGAAAAGAGGCTAATGTCAGGTCTTGTTAATAGATTGGATGAAAAAGGTAAGGTAAACAGAAAGATGGTAAGAACAACATCCAGTTTTGATGCTTGAACAACTGGAGAGATGGCCAAGCCATTTACCAATGTAGGGAATATTAGTAAAGAATGAAAATTGAGCTAGAACCCTAAATAATCTGTTTGAGCATATAAAATTTGATATTTTGAAACTTCTACATGAAGACATTAAGTATACAAAATATATATGCACATCTGGAACTCAGAGAATACCTTGGCTTAATCAAAATCTTCATAATCTTGAGCATAAATGTTGCAATTTAAGCCTGATCAGTGGATAAGGTCAACTAAGCAGAGGGCATATATAGAAAATAGGTTCTTGGGCACTCCTATGCTTGGATTTTATGTAGAATAAAGAGAAGAGAAGTAGGGGGAAAGTGTGGTAGAAATTAGCAAGGGAACCCATTTTAACAAAGAAAATGTGTTCTGCTTATGATGGAAAAATAGGTTCCAGAGTTCTCCACCACTCTGTGTGTGTGTGTGTGTGTGTGTGTGCGCGTGCACACACACACACACACACACACAGGCAATAACTACAAAAGTGGACAAAATATACAAAGCAATTATTTTCAAGCATTGCCAATATGTATCTCTGAAGTTCCATTATTGAAATGAAATAATTAACATAGCCACATTAACTGTAGAAAAATATTATGTAGTCTAACAGAGAAAACAGAGATAAAAAAAATACATGTGGAACTTGCCGATTTACCTCTATTATGTAAAAAGCTTGTTAATCACTCCTATTCTTACAACAAGAAAATGTAGAACAAAGAAAAATAAGTGAGTTTTCTTTACTTCTTCAAAGAAATAAGGTTGCAGGGCAAATCATCACTACAGTATCTAGAGATACAAGAAAATCTGGAGTTGCAGCTGAGATTTGCTTACCTGCGGTAGAAGCCACTGGAGGCATGAATGAGTTGGAACACTCAAGTGGTAAATTTGACAAATTGTTGGGTTGAATATAAAGTAATGTGAAAGTAAAAAAAAAAAGCCATAGTGAGTTTTTACCTCAAGGAATATCATCAGGTTTTCACAGTGAAGGTTTGGGAATGAGTTCCTTCTTGTGGCTGGCAGGGTGATGAGTTGAATATTTTGTGTAAAATATGTCCAAAGACTTTTTTCATAAGGAAGATCAAATCTACAGAGAAAAAGACTTTAGCAGAGTCTTATGCCAACTGGGAAAACAGCATTAACCCCACCCCATTTTATTCTAGGCTCCTGTCTCATCAAAGTAGGGAAAGCTATACCTCTGAAAAAATACATGTTAAGAGTCACAGTTCAGAGACACAGGTCTACTAAAACACTAATATTTAACATAAGACAGTAAAAGGCTTCCTACCCTTCACACTATGCCACCATATCAACAAGCTCCAATGGTGAACAGAAGAAAAAAAACTAAAACGTGCAATACTCTCCAAGAAGTACTCAGAAAAGCTTAATGTCAAGGGAAGAGACAAAAACAAGGATACAAGAGGATATTGAAGCTTCTACCAATAGGTAGAGCAAGCATTGAACATTGCACTAAAGATTAATTGACTTCAGTTTCTATTATTGATGAAACATATATGACTTTTTAAATTTTATTTTATTTATTTTTATTTATTTTTTAAGCATACTTTTTATTATAAAATTGTGGGGTACAGTTAAGGATTAGGTATACAAATGTGCATCGCTCAGGCACCCTTGTTAATAAGACAGATATTGGCTACCGTTCGTTCCACCTCCCTTCCCCTCCCTACCTTCCCCATAGTTTCCCACCACTGTCAGTCCTTTTTTTATAGTATTATGGTAGAGTCTATAATACTGAGTGATCTCTCACAGAAAAGATCTGAGTATCACATGTTCTCACTCATATAGTGGACCTTGAACATCTACCATAATACTATAAAAAGAAACATATATGACTTTTAACAAAAACATCATGAGGCATACCAAAATGCAGGAAAATGCAGAATCGGAAGAGAAAAATCAGGCGTCAGGTTCAACTCAAACATAACGAATGTAAAATCAGTATAATTAAAAATATATTAGAGCTCTAATGAAAAGGTGACAAGATGCAATAAATGGATAATTGTAGCAAAGTGAAGAAACAATCAAAAAGAAATGCCACAAGTCAAAATATTCTAACAATAATGTAAGCAAAAATGGTAAATTAATAAATAGTTTCTACAGCAAATTTGATAAAGCAAAAGAAAGAAATAGCAAATGATTTTTTTTCTAGCTTTGGATTTACTTTTCTCTTTACATATATGTAGGTAAAATTTAAAGTTAATTTTCAGATATTAGTTTATTGACTTAAGATTTATCTTATTAATATATTATTTACATCTACATATTTGTCTTTGTGCACAGCTTTCACTCTATTTCTTACGTTTTGTTTTGTGGTGTTTTTGTTTTCAGTTGTCTCAAAGTACTTTCTGAATTCTCTGTGATTTCTTCTTTGACCCATTGGTTGTTTACTAGTATATTGTTAATTTGCACATATTTATGAACTTTTAAATTTTCAGGGATTTTTTGTGTGTTCATTTTAATTAATTAATTAATTAATATATTTATTTATGTTTGAGTCAGCATCTCAGGCATGCACTGCCATGCTTGGTTAACTTTTTTATTTATTGTGGAGATGAGGTTTCACCAAGTTGCCCAGGCAGTTCTTGAAGTCCTGTGCACAGGTAGTCCTCTCACTTCTGCGTCCCAAAGTGTTGGGATTTCAGGTGTGACCCACTATGCCCAACCTGTATCAAAGCTGCTTTACATGTTATTTGCTTCATTTTTCTTGATGCCTTTATCATTTATATTTGAGAGTTTGATTATTATATGCCTTGAGGTTGTCTTATTTAGATTGAATCTTTTTGTTGTTCTTTGACCCTCAACCTGAATATTCATCTTTAGGTTTGAAAAGTTATCTGTTATCATTTTTTGAATAAATTTTCTACCCAAATTTCTTTCTCTATATCTACTTTAAGGCCAATAAATTTTATATGTGCCTATTTGTAGTTATTTTCTAGATGTTGTAGGAATGATTCATACTTTTGTATTCTTTCTTTTTTTCTTCTCTGCATTTCCATATGGCATGTCTTTAAACACGTTAATTCTATCTTATGTTTGATAAATTCTGCTTTTGAAGCCGGGCTCGGTGGCTCAGCCTGTAATCCCACGCCTTTGGGAGGCTGAGGTGAGTGGATTGCCTGAGCCCACGGGTTCGAGACCCGCCTAGGTAAGCAAGAACTCATCTCTACAATAAATCAAAAAATTAGCCGGGAGTGGTAGTGCACGCCTGTAGTTCCAGATACTCGGAAGGCTGAGGCGGAAGGATCGCCGGAGTCCAGCAGGTCGAGGCTGCGGTGGCCGGGAGCAGCCACTGCACTCCAGTCTGGGCGACAGAGTGAGACTCCAACTCAGAAAAAAAAAAAAAATTCTGCTTTTGGGAGACTGATGAATTTTTCAGTTGGACAATTGAATTTTTCAGGCCTAGAATTGCTGTTTTTTTATTATTTTAATATCTTTAATAATCTTATCTAACAGATTCTGTGTTTCTCTTCTGTGTTATCTTGAAGTTTGTTGAGCTTTCTCAAGACAGCAATTTTGAATTTCCTATTTGAAAAATCACTGAACTCCATCACTACAGAATTAGTTGTTAGTCAAAATTTGTTTGGTGAGTTTGTGTTTTTTCTGGCTATTCTTCATGTGTGGACATTTGTTGATGTCTGAACACTGAAGATTTCGGTATTTATTACAATGTTCACATTCCAAGTTTGTTTGTACCCATCCTTCTTGAAAGGGCTTTCCACAAATTCAAAGGGGAAACAGGTATTTCAGCATTAGGAGGGTACTGTAAAAACCAGAAATTCTGTGAGTCTTACAGACTTCTGGATACACAGTCTTGGTGGACTTGGGTAAGATAAGGGAGAATTCCCTGGGTTACCAGACAAAGCTTTTCACTCTCCTTTTTTTACCTTCCTCAAATCCAAAAGAGTATTTCTTCATGCTGGGCTTCCTGGAATTGGATGAATGGTGACACAGGCACATTGTGCCCTTATAGTTCAAATTGTTCAGGGTTGCACCTGAAGACCTACAGACCAACACAGACCTAGAATTCAACCAGGGCCCATGGACACACTACAGCCCAGATGCCAGTGATGTTTATTCAAAACCTTAAATCACTTCATTTTTATTTTGCTTGATTTTATTTTAGATTCAAGGGTTACATGCACAAGATTGTTACATGGGTATTTTGGGTGATGGTGAGATTAATGGGTGGTTTGTTAACCTTCACCTTCTCATTTTCTTCTCCCTTTAGAAGTTTCTAGTTTCTGCTGTTCCCATCCTTAAGCTCATGTGTATTTAGTGTTTAGTTCCCACTTGTACACGAGAATATGTAATACTGAATATTCTGTGTCTGTGATAATTCACTTAGCATGATAGACTTCAGATACATCAATGTTGCTGCAAATAACATGATTTTGCTCATTTTTAATGAATGCATAGTATTTTATAGTGTACATGCATCACATTTTCTTTATCACTTTATTTTGTTGTGCAGAATATTTTTACTTAGGTCCCACTTGTCAATTTTTGTTTCTTCTGTATTTGTTTTTGAGGACTTGATTATAAATTCTTGATTTTATTCTCACCATAAACCTTACAGCAATATAGAAATAATACTGATGTTTCAACATTGGCTATGTATCTTAAGACTTTAATGGATTCATTTATCATGTTTGGGAATCTTTTGGTAAAATCTTTAGGTTCTCTAGATATATACTCTGATCAGTTTCAAAGGGAGATAATTTAACTTTCTCCTTTCCTATTTGAAAATATTTTATTTATCTCTCTTGCCTGATTTCTTTGGCTAGAACTGCTAGTACTGTGTTAAATAGAACTAGTGAGAGTGGACATAGTTGTCTTTTTCTAGTTGTTAAGAGGAATGCTTTTAACTTCTACCTATTCGATATAATATTGACTACAGTTTTGTCATAAATGACTTTCAATTTGTGGAGGTATGTTTCTTTAGTGAATAAATGGCTGAGGGTTTTTATTAAAAAGGGGTGTTAAATTTTATCAAATGCTTTATAAGCATCCACTGTGATGATCATGAGGTTCTTGTTTTTAATTATATTTATTTGGTGAATTATTCTTACTGATGTGCATAAGTTGAATCAACCTTGCATCCCAGAAATTAAACCTACCTGATCAAGATGAACGATCTTTTTCATGTGCTGTTGAATGTGATTTGACAATATTTTGATAATAAGTTTTAAATCTCTGTTTATCAGGGATATTTGGCTTTAGTTTTTTTTGTTTGTTTGTTTTTATTTTTCTTTAATTGCCATATTTTTGTGTCAGGATGATACTGGCTTCATATAGAGCTATGGAGAAGTTCTTTTTTATCTAATTTGTTTGGAATAATTTCAATAGGATTGATATTAGCTCTTCATTGTACGTCTGACAGAATTCAGCTGTGAATTTGCTAGCCCAAGGTTTTTGGGGGTAGGTAGGTCTTTTAATACTGATTAAGATTCATGATTCATTATGGGACTGTTTGGTGTTTTAATTTCTTACTGTTTCAATTTTTTGACAAGTTATTTATTTCCTAGAATTTATTTATTTCCTCTATAGATTTCCTAGTTTAAATGCATACAGATGTTTATAGCAATCTGTAAAATATTTAATGTCTCCTGGACTGGTTGTAACATTGCCTTTTTTGTATCTCATGGTATTCATTTGTATTTTTCTTTTATTTTTTGGCAATTTGGCTAGTAAAAATCCCAAGACCCCTTTAGTGAGCAGGTGGTGAGTCCTGCTGCGACTGTGTCCATCACATCAGGGCAATAGATTCCCTCCCCAATAAGTCAATAAATATCTTCAAGAAGGAAAGGAAAAAGACCAATAAAGTAAAGACACAATTCACAGGATAAAAGAAAATATCCAGAAAAGTGAAAGACTGTTACAATGAGAATTATAAAACACTGCTCAATGAAATCCAGGAAGATACAAACAAATGGAAAAATATTCCTTGCTCATGGATAGGAAGAATCAACAGTGTTAAGATGTCCATCTTACCAAAGGCAACCTACAGATTCAATGCAAAACCCATTAAGTTACCAACATAATTCTTCTCAGACCTGGAAATGACAATGCAGAAATTCATATGAAAGCATAAATGACCAGGAATAGCCAAAACAATCCTTAGCAAAAGAAACAAAGCAGGGAGTATCACACTTCCAGACTTCAAACTTTACTATAAGGCTACAGGAATCAAAATAGCCTGGTATTAGTACAAGAACAGGCACATAGAACAATGGAACTAGATAGAGATTCTGGAAGCAAAGCCTCAATTCCTCAACCAACTCATCTTTGACAAAGCCTCCAACAAAAATCACTGGAGAGAGGAGAGCCTATTCAGTAAATGATGCTGGGAAACTGACTGATCACATGCAGAAGATTGAAACAGGACCCCTTACCTATCACCAAACACAAAAATTAACTCTAAATGGATCAAAGGCCTAAACACAAAACCTCAAACCTATAAGAATCTTAGAAAACACCGGAGACTGGAACTGGGAATGAATTCCTATTCAGAACCTTATGGAAACTGGAACTGGGAACGAATTCCTATTCAGAACCGTAAAGGCCAATACCTTAAGAAATAAGACAAGTGGGACCTCATCAAATTAACGAGCTTCTGCAAGGCAAAAGAAACCATCAAGAGAGCAGGGAAATAGCCCACAGAATGGGAAAAAATATTCTCCAACTGTATATCTGACAAAGGCCTAACATCTAGGACAAAAAGGAACTCAAATGCGCTGAAAGGAAAACAAACAAACAAACAAACAGAACCTTTAAAAAGTGAGGAAAAATACATGAATAGACACTTCTCAAAAGAAGATATACGGGCAGCCAACAGACACATGAAAAAGTGCTCAGACTCACTCATCATTAGAGAAATGCAAATCAAAACCACATTGAGATACCACCTAACTCCACAAAGAATGGCCATCATTAATAAAACAAACAGCCACAGATGCTGGTGAGGATGTGGAGAAAAAGGAACACTTCTACACTGCTGGTGGGAATGCAAACTAGTACAACCTCTTTGGAAGACAGTTTGGCAATTTCTGAAAAAAATGGAAATTGACCTTCCATATGACCCAGCAATTCCCCTATTGGTAATATACCTGGAGGAACTCAAATTATTCTACAAAATGATACCTGCACACGTATGTTTGTTGCAGCTCTATTCACAATAGCAAAAACATGGAACCAACCGTGTTGCCCATCGAAGCTGGACTGGATACAAAAAAATGTAGTACATATACACAATGGAATATTATGCAGCCATAAAGAAGGACAAATATATGGACTTTGCTATTGTGAATAGAGCTGCAACAAACATACGTGTGCAGGTATCATTTTGTAGAATAATTTGAGTTCCTCCAGGTATATTACCAATAGGGGAATTGCTGGATCATGTGGAAGGTCAATTTCTAGTTCTTTCAGAAACAAAGAACGAACCATACTGCCCATCGAAGCTGGACTGGATACAAAAAAATGTGGTACATATACACAACGGAATAT